>OZ020282.1:11634695-11795272 GCA_963971205.1 Aethes cnicana
GACAGATTCACGCACGCCTCCGACAACTCCTTCTCTTGACACAGCCTGCCAGACAAAAATTATGATTTGAAGATCAAGTGACGAATAGTACCTAACGTTGCAGCAACAGCAATAAGGCATTGAAAATCTAGCCCTATTAAGTCTGTTAAAATAGCTGGAGTCCTCACCTCAAGGCGTAGTGCACGTCGTAGTTGACGAGCATGGGGTCCTGCCCCTGCCGCTCCAGATACCGCATCAGCGCCACCGCGTCGTGCTCGGCGTACAGCGTCAGCAGGTAGTTGTGGATCGCGCGGTCCTTCACGTTGAAATTCTGCACCACAAACTCCAAGTAGCGCATAATCTCTGACACGTGAGCCTCGTCGTTCTCACACGACAGAAAAGCGGGGAGCAGCTTCAAAGGGCTCAAGCGGATCCCTTGCGCTATTAACGCGTTCACAGTGTGCTTCGGGGCCTCTTCCATCAACACCGGCGCGAACTGGTAAAACATCTCCGGCCGCTTCAACGTTTGCAGCATACTCAACGCCTCCAAGTAAGACTTCTTGTAAATGTTCTGCGCTATAACGTTCTCGTAATCCTCGTTCAGAATAGTCAGCTTGATTAAGTTCTGTTTGTCCCCGTGCGAGGACATCAGATCGTAAATGACGGATTTCACGTGCTGCATGCATTTCTCAACTCGCGGCTGAACTAGGAAAACTTCAAAATCGCTCTGCAGCTGGTGATACTTCTGCGAGTCTTCCTGACCCGTCCGTCGCAGGAAACCTAACTGGGATAGATACAACTCCGCCATCCAAACGACTAGCATGGAAATCAGGGTCTTATCATCCTCATTCAACGATTCCAAGCGTCTGTTCAAGTAAATCTTGAGAGCGTCAATTTGATCCGCTTCTAAAAACTTAAGGCACACAGTTTCGAAACTGCTTTGAGTGTCTGCGTAGATTTCTGCGCTCCTCTCGAAATCACTTTTCGAAAATAAGAGCTCAGCTTGTTTCACATTAATAATGTCTATGTAGGCGGGATTGTTGAAGCAGTATTCCTTCGCTAGCTCGAACTGTTCCTTATCGGAATAGATTTTCCATACGTCCCTTTCTTCCCTGACGATTTTGTATCTAAACAAAGTTTTATCCGTCACCGCCCAGACCGTTCTCCTCCTGAAATCTTTGACTATATTCTTCAGCTTCCCGTGAGCTTCAGAATAGATGTCTTCGTAGACTAGTTCATGGTTTAGGAGAGAGACGACTTTGACGCGGTCTGCGTACATAAGGAGCGCGTGGAATTCAGTGAGCACGAAAGAGAGGGGAGCTTTTTCTCTGTCCTTGTCTGTCTCGTCGGGGGGGTAGTTGATTAGACCGGCCTGTGTGAACAGGGAGTTGGAGTTCTGTTGGGACGAGGGGTCCAACTGAAATATTAACCGTCATTCAGTAAGACTAAGTATAGAGTAAGTTAGATCGTTAATAAAAACACTTTAATTAATTTGACAGGGAACTTCATATCATTGTTGTTTAGGACACATTTGTTTCTGAAAGTTAGTTGTCAATAAATCAAGATCGAGACTACACGCATTTTTCTCGCCTCCGCTCCATTACCCGAACTTCAATCTTAAACCTACAAACATATGGTCCAAAATCGAACCGGATCGATCAATGGAGCGTGGATGGCGGCCGGCCGGCGAAAACAAAAGACTTGCTAATTACGCAACTTGTTTACTTCAACTGGGCAGTTAAAAGTGTTACTTTAAATATCAAGTGAATCAAATCTTGTCAACATATCGTATTGTCGTAATTTAAAACGCATTGAACAGTTATTTATATAAACTTAGTGTGCTGGTGCTATGAGTGTTAAGCACAGGTTAAGACTTATTAACTACGAAGTGACAGCGAAAATCATATGAACACTGTGTAATATCGTCTCATCGTTTTACAATATGCATGGAACTATCTACAAACCTTTGTACGCTGCGAGTGTTATAACTTATTGACTACGCTGTGAAAGTGATCATCAGAACAGTTTTGTTTAATCGTCGTAAGTAACAATGGCGCAATCGGCTTATACTCCCACTTCTGAACAAAGAGATTATTTAACGGCGTTAGAAGATATGGCTAGTATGATACAAAATGCACAAACAAACTTGAAAAAGTGCCCAAAACAAAGACTAACGGAAGGTTATATTAAAACGAGGTTAAAAACTATTGATGAGTATTGGGAATTATTTACACAAGCACATTATAACCTCACTAAGTGCACGCCCCGAGAACAAAGGGGAAAAATGCCGTATTTTCTTAACGAAGACTTTTACAAAGTGGAGGAATTGTATACAGGTCTACAAGCGGATTTAAATGATTATTTGATAAAAATGGAGGCAAACAAGTTAACTTCAGCGGCAGAAGATTCCGCGATTTCTATGTCGTCACAAAATGGTCAATTTGTTAATTTACCACGAATACAATTGCCGACATTTAGTGGAAAATACGAAGATTGGCCAACTTATCAAGACTTATTTACAGCCCTTGTACACGACACTAAATTGACCAGCGTACAGAAGTTGCATTATTTGAAGACGAGCGTTTCTGGTGAAGCTGAATTATTATTACGACATATACAAATCACCGAAAACAATTATAATCAAGCGTGGGAATTACTTCGAAGTCGATTCGGAAATAAAAAGATGATCGTGAATTCTATTTTGAAAAGATTATTTGGGCAAAAGAAAATGATTAACCAGTCTGCAAGTCAAATAAAAACTTTATTAGATACGACATCAGAATGTATTAACAGTTTGAACAATTTGAACATTAGTACCGAAAATTGGGATCCCGTAATCATATTTCTATTGGGACAAAGATTAGACACAGAGTCGTTGTTAGACTGGGAGAAACAATCACATACTTACAACTGTGATCATATGCCTAAATGGGACGATTTAAAAAAGTTTCTTGAAGCCAAATTTCGAACACTCGAGTTAGTTTTACCTACGAGTTTTTCAAGAGAAAAGACACAAACGCACAAATCTTTTCACATAATTTCTGATGAAACCGAAGAGACCCCCAATCGACTTGCACACCACGCCAGCGTATCATCACGCCTATCCTGTACATATTGCAAAGGTGATCACTATATATTTAACTGCAAAGAATTTGCAAGTGAACCTGTAGAACAAAGGCAAGATTTTGTAAAGAAGAATCACTTATGTTTTAATTGCCTCGTGCCCTACCACAGCGTAATAAAATGTAAACAAAGAACGTCGTGCCGGATTTGTAGAAAAAGACATCACTCTCTTTTACACCAGGTGAGAGACACAACTCAAGATAAAGAGGCACAATCACAACCAGAATCAGAACTTGAACAAAAAGTGATAACTGCACACTTCTCCAGAGAACAACCCGGTCATGAAGTGTTACTAGCCACGGCACAAGTAGAAGTTAAGTCGAATGATGGTGCTACACACATACTTCGTGCTTTGATTGACCAGGGATCAGAGGCTTCATTTATATCAGAGAGAGTAGTTCAATTATTGGGTTTAACACGAACTAATATCAAAGGTGTCGTCTCTGGAGTGGGAGAAGGAACACAAATAGCCATAAAACACACCGTTGATCTCACAGTTTCATCGCGATATTCAACAAAAGAGATTCGAGTGAACGCTTATGTTTTGAAGACAATATCGACACGCTTACCCTCGAAGCACATCACGATGAAATGCTCAGAACTCGAAACACTGCAGTTGGCTGACCCTACATACTACACGCCAGGCAAGATTGACGTTTTGCTTGGCGCAGATGTTTTCTGCAAGATAATAGAAGATGGGTTGGTTAAAATGACAGATGGCATAATTGCACAAAAGACGAGTTTGGGATGGATATTATCAGGTCAACGGGAAAGGAAAGATAACAATGGGGAACACAATGTAATTGCACTACATATCACGAGCATGGTGGAAGAAGACAATGATATGTTAAGAAGATTCTGGGAAATAGAGACAGAAGTATACAAAAAGAAGAAGCTACTGACAAAAGAAGAAGAAAGATGTGAAGAAATTTACAAAAATACAACAAGAAGAGATGAAAGTGGAAGATATGTAGTACATCTGCCATTACGACAGAACATACAAGAAACAATCAATTTATGCGGAGAGACTAAACAACAAGCTATCAACAGATTTATGCAATTGGAGAAGAGGTTCCGGAACTCGGAAAAGTTGAAAACGGAGTACACAAAAGTAATCAATGAATACAAGGAGATGGGCCATTTAAAAATATCGGAATCCCAAGACAGCAGCGAATCAATTTACTTACCTCACCTTGCTGTGATTCGCGAAGACAAGGACACTAGCAAAGTCCGAGTGGTCTACGATGCGTCTGCGAAGGGCTCAAATGGTAATTCTCTCAATGACACCATGATGGTTGGACCCGTCTTACAACCTGATCTCCGGAGTTTGATTGTGAAGTGGCGTCAACATAAAATATGCGTAGTAGGAGATATTGTAAAAATGTACAGAATGATCAAGATGACAGATGAACACACAAATTTACAACGCATTGTCTGGCGTGATGACCCCCAAGAAGACATCATCAGTTACAATCTCACAACTGTAACTTTCGGGACGGCTGCCGCACCTTATTTGGCAGTGCGTACCCTCAGCCAATTAGCAGATGATGAAGCTTACGATTACCCAGATACTGCGCCTGTTATTAAAAACTCCTTCTATATGGACGACTTAATGGTAGGAAATGAAAATGTAGAGAAGACAAAGAAAATGTGTGAAGAAATCAGACAAATATTGAAGAAAGGAGGTTTTGAAATGCAAAAGTGGTCGAGTAACAGCGAAGAAGTTTTAGAATTTTTGGAAGAAGGAAGTAGTACGAAAGATGCTATAGAAATAAAACTAGATAAAATTATAAGAATCCTCGGCTTGACATGGAACAGAAAAGATGATGCATTTCTCACAACAGTCGACTTACCTGAAATGAAGATGCCAATTACGAAGAGATCTATTCTTTCGGATGTGGCTCGCCTGTTCGACCCCTTTGGATGGCTGGCACCAGTGATTGTCATCGCTAAGGTTTTAATCCAGAAGTTGTTGCTTTGCAACTTAGAGTGGGATGACAAGCTGACGTCAAGTTTGTGTGAAGAGTGGATTGCTTACAGAGAAGAGTTGATACACTTGAAAGACATTAAGATACCACGGTGGTTAAAAACAACACAACATGCAGGACAAGATGTACAACTTCACGGTTTCGCGGATGCATCTACACAAGCATACGCAGCCGTCACTTACCTCAGAGTAGTTGAAAATGACAAGGTGAACGTGACGATGATAGCATCCAGAACAAAGGTTGCTCCGCTGAAACAAATATCAGTCCCGAAGTTAGAGCTGTGTGCCGCAGCATTGTTAGCAGAACTCATCCATGATGTTGCTGAGCTGCTGGGAGTACCAAAGAACAAGATCTTTGTGTGGACTGACTCGACGATCGTGTTGTCATGGCTGCAATCACCACCCAACCGTTGGCGAACATTTGTGGCGAACAGAACCGCAGAAATTACACGGATGATAGACAATGACAGATGGAGACATGTCCAATCAGCCGACAACCCGGCAGACATTGCCACGAGAGGCATACGAGCAACTGATCTGGCCAGCTGTGGTATGTGGTGGAACGGACCTGATTGGCTTAAACAAGAAAATATTGAATGTGTCGCTTCTGACATTCCACAAACTGAATTAGAACTCAAATGCACTCATAATGTAGTTCTGGAAGAGAAACCAATTTGGGAAAGATTTTCAACTATGTCAAGAATGAAACGTGTTTTGGCATATTGTAGGAGAATGTTGAAGAAAAATAGTTCAGAAATCAGAGAAAAATACTTAACACCTAATGAGATGGATATAGTAGAAGAAGAATGCATACGATTTTACCAAAATTTGGTTTATGAAGAAGAAATCAAGGAACTAAAGATAAAGGGACAAGTCAAGAAAAGAAGCTCGCTAATCACACTTTCACCATTCTTAGATGAGAAAGGCCTGATAAGAGTGAAAGGACGACTTCAAAATGCTGCAATATCTGAAAATACTAAACATCCAATCATTATCCCGAGTAACCAGCATTTAACTAAATTAATTATTAATGAAGCCCATACGAGAACTCTTCATGGTTGGAATCAATTAATGATGACGTACGTGAAAAGCAAATACTGGGTTATTGGACTAAAATCGGCTATCCGAAAATGCATCCATAATTGCAAGACATGTATCATAGAAAAGGCAAAAGTAAAACACCAATTTATGGGCCAATTACCTGCTGCAAGAGTTAATCCGCATAGAGCCTTCTTGAACAGTGGTGTCGACTACGCAGGTCCCATCTCTATAAGAACATCCAAAGGCCGTGGTCACCAGGCAACGAAGGGATACATATGCCTGTTTGTATGCATGTCTACTCGGGCAATACATTTAGAAGCCGTGACAGACCTGACTTCACAAGCTTTTATAGCGGCCTTTAGAAGGTTTGTGGCGCGCAGAGGCTATTGCCAACACTTATGGAGTGACAATGGCACTAATTTTGTAGGAGCTGCGAAAGAGTTGAAAGACATGTTTCGGAGTGGAAAAGACAATATAGCACAAGAAATAGCAGAGCTTTTGGCCAATGACGGAACTACTTGGCATTTTATTCCGCCAAAAATGCCATCGCATGGAGGCTTGTGGGAGGCTGGTGTACAGTCAGCAAAGAAACATCTGGCTAGAATAAACAAAGATACAAAGCTGACCTATGAGGAGATGGCAACTTTACTAGCACAGATAGAGGCATGCCTTAACTCTCGCCCGATGTGTCTCATCGATGACAGAACAGAATTACCCCTTACGCCTGGTCACTTTTTAGTGGGCGAACCTTTAGTCAGTGTTCCTGAAATAAATTACGAGCATAAAAAGGTGGGCCTACTGACACGATGGCAGCTCATACAGAAGATGACGCAAGATTTTTGGCACCGATGGCAAACAGAATATCTCAATACGTTACAACAGAGATACAAGTGGCAAGTGCCAGTTTCCTCGCCTTCAATTGGAGACGTAGTGATCATCAAGGATGAGCTTGTACCTCCGACAAAATGGCTGCTGGGCAGAGTGAAGCACCTTCATCCCGGAGCAGACGGTCTCGTAAGAGTAGTCACGGTACAGTGCAAGGGAGATCACGAGTTCAAAAGGCCATTGTCGAAATTGATACTCCTTCCTAAAGATCCTCAATAAAGAGTGCTGATAGTGGTTTATACAGTGAACTATTTAAGTGCAACGTGATTAAAATATGCATGTGATAAATCGTTCAATTTCGTACATACTATAGACATTTTTGTTATGTGTAAATGCATGATATAAATTCTGTAAAACTTCAATTTAAAAACAATTCGTTTTGGCGGCCGGTATGTTTAGGACACATTTGTTTCTGAAAGTTAGTTGTCAATAAATCAAGATCGAGACTACACGCATTTTTCTCGCCTCCGCTCCATTACCCGAACTTCAATCTTAAACCTACAAACAATTGTGTAATATCTTATAAATACTTTTTGTGGTACAGCAGTATAACTATTAACTAACTCAGTGTCACCAATAGGTCTATTATTACTGATGTACAGGCTAATTGCTTAAGATAATATTGAAGAAGAAGAAAGAAAGAAGAAAGAAAAGACTTTCCAGGGATCAGTCTTAGAACTCGCTCAAGGACCAACGTCAAACGACAGCAAAAATAACTTATGTCGATCGATATATGATACTGGTTTACATCACCACAGCAGCCTTATTTGCTTCCCACTGCTGGGCACATGCCTCCTCTCATCACGAGAGGGATTGTGCTATAGTCCCCACGCGGGCCCAGTGCGGATTGGGGACTTCACACTACTACTACTACTACTGCAGCCTATTTGCGTCCCACTGCTGGGCACAAGCCTCCTCTCATCACGAGAGGGTTTTGGGCTTCACACACATCTTTGAATTACTTCGCAAATGCTTGTAGGTATCCTCACGATGATTCCCTTCACCGAAAAACTCAAGTGGTAAATTCAAATTGACCACTAGACCATGGCTTGTTTACAGGCAGTATTTACAGACTATGTATTATTTTAACGGCTCGCGCATCGCGACATTGGTCCCTGAGCGAAGCTTTAGACGGCCTATAAAAGCACGATTACAAAACAGAATTCGAATGAAGTGTCAATGTTTACGTGCGAGGACGTATGTGCGTGCGAGGACGTCTGTACACTTGTAAATGTGTGCGTACCAGTACGCGGGCCAATGGTTCACTCACCATCTCCGGATGAAACAAACGACGGTGAGACGAGTTCACGGCGAGTTGTGCGCGGGCTAGATTCGGGCGGGTGATTCCGTGGCCATTCTGTATGTAGTACTATTAAATATTCTGTGCCTTAGAGAAAATGTCACCTTACCTGTCCATAAAATATTCCTGGCCCCGTCAACCAGGCGAAAGTTTTTGGCACATTGTTCCTGTCGAAGTAGAACTGCAGCTTGGAGTACTTCAGGTTTGAGGGAATCTCTTGGATACCAGTTTCTGGTATTGTTAGATACCTGCAACAGATTAATATAGCTTGAAAATAGTAGCTAAAACAACTCATACCACACTGGCCTTCCGTGGAATAATAGTCCAGCCAGACTGTCTAATGACTACAGGACAGGAACTTTGCAGCGTTGGCCTCACCAATGGAACATTACAATGTTTCGATGGTGATACAGCTTTTTGTGTTTTATTTTATATTCGATATTCGCTTTTTTCAGGTTGTCACTTGAAATTCAAATATATATATCAGCCTATATATACCCACTGCTGAGTAAAGGCCTCTTCACTCTTACGCCATTCTACCCTGTCCTGAGCCAGTCTCATCCACCGCTTCCCTGCCAACTGCCAAATGTCGTCCCGTGAAATTCAAATACTTTTTATTATTATTATTATATATATTATTTATTTATTTATTTATAAAAAGTTTACCATGACCTTACAGCTAACGCCAATGCGTCATGAAAACAAATAAAAACTATTAAGCGACGAAACGGCGTGGCTCCGCTGCATCGTCATCTCCGGTGTAGGATTCGGTAGGTTGCCCCGGAACCGTCGAAACACGACACCCTTCGGCCAGAAGTCAGCACTGTCGATGTTCTCCAGCAGCGGCCGCGGCACGCGCACAACAAAAGAGCTGAAGTGCACGTAGTGGCGCGAACGCAGCGGGAACACCGTCAGGGAGAAGCCGGTCTTCTGGCGAACATACTCCGCCAAATCACCAGCCGTGGCGGAGTAATGCAGGCGCGAAACATATAGCGCCTTGCTCGGTGTGGCAACGTGCAGACCAGAACCAACCTGTTCTGCAGTACCAGCCTGGCTCTTGCGCGGCTTGCGCTTCCTCGACACCGTAGTGAAACCCTCCTTGTCCACATTGGTGTTAGGGGGCTCCTTTGGAGGAACCCGAACTTCACGCGCTATTGAGGGCGCGACACTCCGGTTGGCTGCGACAGACCGACCAGCTACGGCATCTGCATAGCGATGACGTGATTTAGAGGATGCAGGGGGCGGCGGCCCGGCGCGGAGGGGGCACACGGGCCGCGCACCGGCATGCGCAGTGTCAGCAACATGCGAACTGACCGCGTCGACACTTGGCGCCCGGTCATTGGTCTTGAAATTTGACGCTGCAGGTGACCGAGTTAGCGGGACACTATTACGCAAACTGATAACTTCGTTGCGTAACTCGGCAATAGTGGCCTGCGAATCATCAAACTTCTTCAAAATTTCTGCCATGCCTGCCTTAAGGGCCACGATTTCCTTCAGCAGGCCACTCACGTCGACATACTCTGGAGTGCAGGACGGCAATCTGGAGACCTCCGTCGGCACAAACTCCGGCAAGTCGCCCTCACGCTCCCTCAGAACATCAATGATGTCCTTAAGGGACTTTATCCCGGTTTCGTCTCCTCTCCGGTGAAGTACAACTGTGCCGGCAATCCCAAGGGACTGGAACAGCACTTTCTTTGCTTCGCAGATGTCGGCGGCACTGAAGCTCGCCAAGCAGACCTGCTCCGCGTCCAGCTCATCTTCCCGCAGTAACCGCAGCAGAAAGGTGAGGAGCTTATTCACGACGGTTTCACCCATCGTTACAAAAAACTATTAGCAGCGGCCGAGCCGCGCTAATTCCGCAATTAATAAATAAATTAATTAGTCATCAATGCGTCTACGTCGCAGCGCGCATCGAACACGACTCGACATTATATTATATTGATAGGCAGGCAGTTGATCAACTGATAAATGCCTGTATCCCAGTTGTTCTCAATTTAAGTATTTATTGACCTGTTTAAGAATTTGTCAAGTCTGTTCTTGAACTGGTTAATGCTCAGTGCTGAAATTACGTCTTCTGGCAGCTTGTTCCATGAATGATTCACTCTGTTGCTTAAGGAGTGTTTCCGAGGATTGCTATGACAAAGCTCTGTTAGCAATTTGAGCTGATGTCCCCGCAGAAGCGTGTTGTTGTTGCGCTTGAACAATTCATGGAAGTTCTGTAAGTCATAAAATGTTATGACTTACAGAACTTCCATCTCCAAATCTTCCATCTGAATACAGAAAGAATTTTAAATGTCTCTATCAAATCTCCACGGTCTCTACGATTTTTTAAAGTCGTCAATTCAAAATTCTATCATTTGTTCAGCAAATTGGCCACATAAGGAAGCTTTTACGCGTCAGAAAATTAATCTCGGTCTTGTGTCAAAAAAAAAGTTTCACAAGCTTATTTTTTAAATTTAACGTTTACCTGTGGAATATAGACTGCAAGGACAACTTCCCGTCTGTGGTGACAGCGTGTCCGATGAACTGGTACAGTTTGGTGGGCGTCGTGATGAACACGAAGAACTTGCTGGAGTTACCCACCCGGTGGAACTGGATCCCGGTGATGGGCGGGTTCGAGTCCTTGTCAACTATGTCGAATATCTGTGCAGAGGGAATACATACTAATATTACAAACTAGCTTCTGCCCGCGTGGAATTCGGTTATCGCGTTAGGGACCTATTTCCCGGCGTTTTCCCGGGATAAAAGTAGCCTATGTCCTTCCCTGGGACTTCAACTATCTCCATACCAAATTTCATTAAAATCGGTCCAGCAGCAAATTTAAAAAGGCAACAAAGAGACACACAGAATTACTTTAGCATTTAGCATAAATTAGTATAGATTATTCCCAACTGTAGCTGGCAGCGAAAAGGTTGAAGATTTTTCTTTATTTTAACATTTCATTTTGAGTTTTGTAATAAATAGACTGGAGAAGTGTTGTTGTTCTTTTTGTTCTCCAGTGACTGGCCAACAATAGCCGAAGATAGAGGGAATTGGAAAAACATGGGAGAGGCCTTTGCCCAGCAGTGGGACATTCAAACAGGCTAGAGAGTAAAAAATAGACTTTCTGTAACTTGTACTACTTAACTAGATGCATCATGTACCCACAAGATGTGTGTATTTATTTTATATTGTTATACATTATTGGTGACACAAGTGTGAGGTGCTAATGGACAAACAGCATGCATGTGAGATAGTGTGTTGTGTGTGTTAGTTACCAAACCGTCGATTTCCTTCCCTCCATACAAGGGCAGGTAGTTAGGCAGCTTGTGAGAAAAGAATGTGAAATTAAAATACACTTTATAATATAGGAAAAATATAGAAATGTGCAAGGGACCAAAAATTAATTTCCTAAAAATATTAAGTGTTTAAATAAAAAAATAAAACAGTATAGAGTCAAATTTACAGGCTAGTTTGTTTTTGAAGAGAAATTATTTAATTAGTTTTTAATATTATCATCTCATTAAACATAAATGATACAATGTTATTCATGTAACAATAAAAATTATGTAAAATAATTGTATATATTAATTTAAAAAAAAAAATGCATCATCATTACCTGTCGCCAGTACTGTTGATTGGCTGTGAACATTTTATCACTGTCTGCTTCCAACTCTGTCTCCAAAATATGTCCCTGAGAAGTCCCCAGCAATATGGGCCCTGTGGTGGTCTCCGATGTGTTCTCATTGTTCCAGCCAACCTCAGTAACTTCATAGTTCCTTGATTTAGTCACAGATTTCAGTTTGGAACTCCTGCGGTGCAAGTATACCAGTTCAGGGTTTCCATCTTTGTTTCTGGCAGCAAACGCCAAGAGGAGATGGTAGCCAAGTGGATCTAGGAATAACCCAGTTAATTTTGCAGTAGGTTGGACAAACTTTGAATATTGAAGTTCTGAAAAAGAAAAATGTTTAGTTTTTTTTTCTGATAGATCATGTTAGAGATCAATTTAATAATTGATTCAATTTTGCATTAATTCACTTTCCAATCAGTAGTTGTGATTATGAGAAAACTTGTTATCAAAGTTCTATGTTTTAATTAGGTATAGTGTAAAATATTTGATAAGAGAGAGAGACCCATAATACAATAAATATTCCCCAGTGATGTAACATTTTAGTTCACAATTATTATTAAAAAAAATCTCTCTCCAGTGAACAGTTAACAGTTATTAATTTGAGAAGATTTTGTCAAGTCTACATGCTTCCCCACTCACCACATTGGTAGGTTACTTTCAGTTCTTTCTTTTCTGTATTTATGTTTGGGAGGTGCTTGGCCCAGCTGACCAAAGGTTAGTAGGTATAAAGATAAAAAAGATTGGTCATGATTACACTTAGATGATTTTGAATCCGCCACTGGTTAGTTTGTTAGCAGCTTTCCCCAAAAACCAAAGATGTTCGTAAATAGAATCAAATAGCATCTCAACAGTTACCTACCATTAGAATAAAAGCAACAAACCTTCATTGAGTTCCGGCTTCTTCAAGTCCATGCGGAAAAGCCGCCCATTGGCCATGGCAAGCACCAGGTAGTCGCTGGCCACCGCGACGTGCGTGATCGAGTCCGTAGCATTAAACTTCATCTTCTGCTTCGAGAACATAGGAATGCTATCCTCTAACTGCATGTTGATGTAGCCAGAAGACCCCATCGGCTCCGGGCCCGGCAGCAGCCTGGCCGACTGCGACGCCTCCATTTGATCTATTATCGAAGTCATTGTGACTCCGAAGCAGTCAATTTGTTTGATTCATACGCCCACTGTAGCAATTATACAAATAGTTCAAGAAAAAGGTCTACAAATATACACCAGCTTTCATGTTTTAGGAAAAATAAATTTCGATTCACCTCTACTTCCGATTATTCCGTCGTTTAGGGCGTAATTTTTCAGTAAAAACTGTAATTTCCCCTATTTATTTGTAAAACAGAGCAATGACATTGACATGACTGACAGCTTTAAGAAGTTTTTCCTGACATATCATTATACTTGTGTCTGCCTTTATCAGTTACAAGCATTATTTTAGTTAACTTCTGTAAAACGCTCAATCGAAAAACGTTTTGTTTTTGCGCAAGTTTCGAACGTTTCCAAAAAAGTCCAATACATATATGTAATTATTTTTATATCTAGTAATCGAGAAAAATAAATAAAAATGAAATTGTTTTTAATGTGTTTATCTAAAAAAGTTGAACAGCACGCAAACAAAACTATCCCTTTATAATATTTGTTTGAACAACAAAACGCTTTAAATTTGTCCACAATATGTCAAGTGTCAATGTCAACTGAATCTCGCGGCACCGGGTTTTGCTGTTTTGTCTCTGTTCTGTTTTGTTATTTGTTACGACTTGTATTGGGCACATTTTACAATTATAACGTAGTTTATTAGGTATTTAATAAGCGTAACTATAGTCTGATTTAAAAAAAAGTATAAATCGCTCAACAATTTTTATAAATTGAAACACTGACACATCAAGTTATTCCAACCGGTGGGGAAAACTACTTTACGAAGTATTTAGTATACCGTTGCGACCTTGGTCATTATCACGCTTATCGTATTTTTAATGTCACTGTTATTTCGTATCTGATTCGTCTGTCCCCTGATATACAGAGTTTTTATCTCCGTGGAAAATGGCAGTGGGTGGACTCCTAAAATCAACAAAATTAACTTGTAAGTACATACTAAAAAAAAAAAACAAAATGAATTATTTCATTAATTGAGTGTCACTTAATCATGCAGAAATGCTTGTTTTAAATTTAAATGGATGTATTGAATTTTAATCTTGAGGGTTTTAGTCATATATATACTTTATTACTGACTTCACTTTAACGATAGATAATAATGTCATTTATTAAAGGAACCCATAAATACCAGAAAGAATATCCACAACATGCTTCGTCAAAAAGAAAACACCTGATACTACTATACTTAATCTATCTATACTTTATTTATTTATGTAAGTAGTAAGTTGACCTCATTGGCCCTTAAGCATAATACAACAAACTTGTTTAAGTTATGTCAGAGAGGTACTGTAGTCATGACCAGGGCTCGGACAAGTCATCGCAAAAACTGATATGGACATGGAACAAGACTATTATAGAGTCGTGACTTAAGATTATTATTATCTAAAGCTGATTTATTATTATCGTAATTTATAATTAAACATTTGACCTTTTTAGTCGCATACCTGTCATGGATTTGTCAAAGTGGCATGCTTGAAACAGTTTTGTGGTGACAATTTAAACAAATACAATTATGTGCTTAATGGTTATTTCTAAATATTTTAAATATGGTGCAAAAAAAACCCATTAATAAGTGGATTAAGGACTACCCCGAGCTCCGTTATCAGGAAAATGTCAACGAAATATTGTGTACAGCATGTGACATTCGTATTAAACAGTTAAAGAAAGATAATATTGATAAACATATTAGGTCAAAAAATCACAAATTGAAGACAGCTCCGCCAGAAATTTCTTATGAAACTTTTTGCATCGATTTGTTGGTGTTCCTAATTTCTGTTAATATTCCATGGAATCAACTCAATAATTCACGCTTCAGGGCATTTTTCAAAAAGTATCTGTGGTGCCCGTGGGGAATACCTGATGAATCCTATATTAGGAAAAAAATCTTGGGTGAATATTATGGACAGAAAATGCAAGAGTTAAAAAACATAATGCGGGACGAATTTTTGTGGATTTCTATCGATGAAACAAAGAATAGACATGACAAAAATGCAGTCCATATTATCTTGAGAAATTTGACACTAAATGGTACTTCGTATTGTTACTTACTTGCTTCCAAGATACTAGATGTAGTGAATGGAGAGACGATCGCTAATTTTATACGTGAGCACTTAAAATTACTTTGGGATAATAATTTTGAAAATAACACCGAAAAATTGCTGATGTTGACCACAGATAGTGCTGCATATATACTCATAGCTGGAAAGTTGTTAAAAGAAATATTCCCCAATATGTTACATGTTACTTGCATTGCACATGGTCTTCATCGTGTTTGTGAGCAAATAAGATGCGAATTCCTTAATGTGGATCTACTTATAAGTAATGTTAAAAAAATCTTTCGAAAAGCCCCGAATCGTGTTAAGTTCTTAAAAAGTTTCGTATACCACTTCCGCCTAGACCTGTAATAACAAGGTGGGGTACGTGGCTCGAAGCCGCCTTATACTACAACAAATATTTCATTGAGATCTCAAATGTTTTAACCCAATTAAGCAAAAAAGAAGCAAAGTCAATTAGTAAAGCCAAGAGTGCATTACAAAACCAAAATATAAGACAGAACCTAGATTTTATTAGTACTAATTATGAAATTATAAAAATTGCTTTACAACAGGTACAGAGTACGCAGCTTTCTCTTAGTGATTCGTTACTGATTTTGGATCAAGTTCGTATTGTCTTGCATTGGGTAGCATCTGACACCGTAAAAAACAAAATGGAATATGTATTAGACCGTAATCCCGACTATGAAAATATTAGAGATATTTGTGAAAGAACGTCCCAGGCACACACGATTAGACTTCTTGATATGTTTTTCAATGGTGCATTACTTACTTCGGTGGACACAGAGCGGTCGTTTTCAATTTATAAATGGATATACTCCGATAGTAGAAATTGCATGAAACCAGAAAATTTGGAAAAGATTATTTTTCTATATGTCAACAATACTTTGTAGATCATAAATGTTCTATGATTTGTTGTAAGCAATGTCATGTCATGTCTTAATTATAAGAAGAATATTTTATTTAACAAAATAACAAGTAACAAACAAACTATGTTTTATTTTTATATTTTCACTGTACGTATGGGACCCAATACGTGAATTAACATTACTAATGTTTAGATGCTAGGTATTCCATATACTAATTTTACAATAGTAGGTTCTAATTCTAAAGGTCTTAAGGGTAAAAAATTGAAATTGAAAAAACAATATAAGTAAAATTTTGGTACGTGTGTAGTAAAGTAAGTAAGGTAAATAGGAGTAGGTCTGCGGAATAATATTTATACTGTTATATGTGCGTATGTGTTTTACATTATTTACTCTTCATATGTAGGTACTGCTAACTTATTTGGCCTAAATAAAAAAAAAATACAGCTAAAAAACTCTTTACTCATAAAAGGTTGTAAAATTTTGATGTCATATATAACATCAATATTTGGATTGACATAAAACTAGTTCATTATTTCGCGAATTTAGTTGGTTGCTTACCAAAAATATGGCTTTATTTTATGAAGAAGATTATCGACAATTTATGAGACAGTACAGGGCGAAACTGGAAGTAATTACTCTTCGAAAGGGAAATGATAATTATGGTAAATAACAAAAAAATCATACCTACCTCCATCATTACATACATAGGTAGTTTTTTAAAGATAAGTTAAATTATTATGCTTTCGTTATTATATACAGTGCCAACTTTCTGTTCCTGTATAAACAATTTTCGGGAAAGATGTTTGCGATTTATGTTGAAACATATCAACAACTCGATTTTTGACGATTGCTGGGAAGATGTCACAGAAGTGTTTCGGCAGTTTCGAGTAAAAGGTTAGAAATTATTTTATAACAACTGTTTACTTTTTTTATAGGTATCTAACACAAATGATTAAATAAAACATCGGTTTGTTCCAGACAATGCAGAAGTTAATGGTTGCGAATGTGCAATGCAACCATCAGCATTAAAAAGAATGTTAATGGAAATACCGTCACACATGTATGGTGAATTTTGGGTTGTAATAATAAATGTAATTGAAAAATATAATTAAATAATATTGTACATAATGCGATTCTATTGATCTTGTTCTATTGCCGTCTTGCGATTGTTTTGCGATGACTTGTCCGAGCCCTGGTCATGACCCACATAGTTATCAATTCTGATTGTAAATGCCTTTCACAAAGCTTTAATACTGTTCATGCATTCGTAAGTAATTTATAATTTAAATCCATATTTAATATTATAAATGCGAAAGTAAGTCTATTGAGATGAAATTTGGGATAGTTTGGGGTCCCGGGAAAGGATATAGGCTACTTTTTATCCCCGATAAACGCATATTTCCCGTGGCAACGCGATAACCGAATTTCACGCAGGCGAAGTCGCGAGCAGAAGCTAGTCATTAACCAATTTTACTTTAATTAACAGATAAATAGGATGAATTACTTTACATTGAATAAAAACAGTGTCTAAAAAATGGAGTTTACTAAGTTTTGAAAGTGAAAATACTTCTTACTTAACAAAATAACTTATCCGTGGTTTTTAGGGTTCCTTATCCAAAGGGTGAAAAGCGGAACCCTATTAATAAGGAGAACAAGTACTTTGCTATATAGTGTAGGACCCAATTATTAGAAAGTCTTCAAATAAAAATAATCAAGGGTTTTCGATTTTTAAGTGTCCAATTTACTTAGACCTTTGGACTCACTCGGATTGTTTTATAACGGAGACCAAGTTATGCTGGTTTTAATAAACACTCCTGATTTAATGTGATTTTTCTATAGAAACTGTAATATTCACTTATATTTATTGATTTCTACTACATTGCCTTGCTTTTTGTCACAATTTCTTGATCCTTGGTCAACAGGAAGTAGCCTATAATATTGATGTAAATGACATAAATGGTCGTATTTTTTCATTGCGATGACATCACACTGTGATTTATTATATTATACCATATAGCATAGAGTAAGCAAACAAGCCCATTCTGGGGAACATGCCGATTCATACCATACCGGTAGTAGGTATGGCTGAGTTAGGTCCAACGGAATCTGCCTCCCTCCCTACACTAATAATAAATAAATAAATAAATAAAAAGCCTTTTTATTTTCCACGAATAGTGTTAGTACATGTATGTTTGTTATGTTAATGTGTTAGTGTTGTCGGGAACCCCTTGTCGGGTAAAGGCCCTACACTAATAATATTGAATTAAAATTATATATATTTAAATGTAAGATTCTACTTGGGACACTGCGGTAATTTGGACGAAAAGACACTGCGAAGCTTCCCGATGATGATGATGAAATGTAAGATTCATCAAAATCATCATCACGTCAGGCTTCCACTTGCCCAACTGTTATTCAATTTCAGTGTACTCACTGCAGGCGGCAAAGACCGCTGCGTCACAATGCCGCAGCTTCACCAGCCAGCTGACGGAGCAGCAGCGGGAGATCCAGGAGCTGGCTCGGAGCTTCAGCAAGGAGCAGCTGGCCCCGCAAGCCTCCAAGCTGGACCGGAGTGCACGGTTCCCGTTTGATCCAGTAAGTGAATTTTAACTTTTGAAAGTTTAATGATTTGTGTTGTCACTAGACAACAGATTTACATAGAATTTATGTATATTTTTGTAAAGAGGCATGGTACAACTACTACAAAATAACAAAAAAGCTATCTAAGGTTACTGGAAACTGCTCAAAATGCGGCAGCAGTCTAACGGCGGTTAAAACGCTTTTAAAAGCTAAATAAATGATAAAACAAAGATATGCCTAAAATACTCAAAATAAATGTAAAGTGCAGTATGCAGAGCTTTTCGGTGAAGGAAAACATCGTGAGGAAACCTGCACGCATCTGCGAAGCAATTCAAAGATGTGTGTGAAGTCCCCAATCCACACTGGGCCCGCGTGGGGACTATAGCCCAAACCCTCTCGTGATGAGAGGAGGCCTGTGCCCAGCAGCAGTATGCAAACAGCTAAAACCAGTATAAAGTTACCACAAAAAAAAACATATATAGGCTGTAGTCATTTTATAATGAGAAAGTGCTGGCAAAGTATACAGTTGGCATCGCGCCCAAGTCGGTGAAACTTTGAAAATGGTGTCAAAGTAAGTCAGTCGACAGAAAAAGGAATCCTTGTACTTGATAGCAAATTGCGGCTTTAAAAGTTATTTTGACAGAAAAATGTTCCTTATAAATATGTACAGACTTATTATAATTATATTAATTAAATTAACCATATCTATTTCTCCCGGTTAATTCCCGTTTTCCCGTTTGGAATTAGTCATCAGATTATTATTATTAACCCTTCAAGCGCCTTGTATCCGGCGGATCCGTCCCAAAACTTTGACATGCTTATTGTATCTATTTTAATGCTTTTCGATAGAACTATAGAATAGCGAGGAGGCTCAAACTCACAATTTTTTTTGCTAAGGCGTCTGAGGCGTCAAATGGACATGTGCATACTTCCGGTTCTCACCTACGGTGCTCAAACTTGGTCTTTGACAAATTCACAAAAGCACAGTCTCGGAGTTTGCCAACGAGCCATGGAGCGTAGCATTTTGGGTGTGAAATTGGTCGACCGTGTCCGGAACACCACCCTACGCTCCACCACTCAAAAAACAGATGTGGCTCAGAAGGCGGCCAAACTGAAGTGGGACTGGGCTGGTCGTGTCTGCCGCATGCCGAGCGAGTTGTGGGCCAAAGCAACCACAGTGCGGGAGCCCAGCAACTCCAGACGGAGACGAGGCAGACCGCGAAGACGATGGCGAGATGAGTTGGACTCCTTTTTGACGAACTGGCCGGGAGCTGCTGACAATCGGGATCAGTGGAAGGGATGGGGGGAGGCCTTTGCTTAGCAGTGGGACAAAAGAGGCTCCTAATAATAATAATAATAAGGCGTCTGAGGGGTTAATTAGGCAAATATTTCAAATGTACGTCAGTGTGTTTAAGTCATAACCAGATTAGCAGTAGTTATCGAGTAACATACATACCTATGGATAGGTCTATCTAATCTAGCGGGTGGTCTATTTAAGATAAATGTTGTAGTATAATATAATACAATAAATACATAGTTGTTATCAAGTGAACCTTATCTGCAACCACACTCAATATTGGTATTGTCTTATTTTATTACGTAAGCGCCTATCTATGTCCGCGATCATTCCCTGCGCATTAAAGATAGTCGTTCCTAAGGGCTAAAATTGAATAATAAATCAACCATTCTTGGGATAAGTATTTATGAGGGCTTCAAATTCAAAAAGTGGCGCGTCTGAAACTTGAAAATTAAAAGAAACTATCAAGTTGTGGGAACTTTATAAACGATACTGAACACAAAATAAGAATTTTTACAAAAATTGACTGTCTGTATGTGTGTGTATGTATGTATATATGTCCGGAATTAATCCGAAAACTACTGGACGGATTGCAATAGAATTTGGTATGGGGGTAGTTTATAACACTGGTCAACATATAGGCTACTTTTTATCTCGAAAAAACGCATAGTTCCCGCGGGAACGCTATTTCCGAATAGCACGCGAACGAAGTCGCGGGCAGAAGCTAGTAAGCAATAATTATATTTTTGCCTAAGAAATAAATCTTTAATTTCTTAATAAACCCGCCTGTTCCACCGAACGTGGATCGCGCGGGTGTGGCCAGGCCTTAGCCATCGATTATTACGAAAACCGCCATTTGATTTGTTCCAGATTAAAAAACTAACCGACCTGGGCCTCATGGGCGCCTGCGTGGACGCTGACAACGGAGGCCTAGGGGTCGACTACCTGTCCCTAGCCATCGCGGTGGAGGAGATCTCCCGCGGCTGTGCCAGCACGGGCATGATCCTGTCCATCCATAACTTCCTGTACGCCAATCTGGTGAACGAGCGAGGCACGCCCGAGCAGAAGGAACTGTTTCTGAACGACTTTACTAAGGGATCCATTGGGTGCTTCGCGTTGAGTGAACCAGGTAAGCTTTTCTACTTGTCTGTGTACATACACCTTACGGCTTGCACCAGAAGCATTTAAAGTAATTATACTTTAACTTTCGTTAATGTCGCCATATAGACTCTTAACGCTATAATTGGCCCTGAAAAAGAAGAAATTGACAGCCAATTCAAAGAATAAGGGTGGATTGATTCAAGCACAGACAGTACAGTTGACGGACTTCTGGTCGTTAAATATGGCCGGCGAGCTGTCATTCCATACAGAAACGTCATTTTGTCTCATAGTAAAATATTTAACGTTAACTTTAACGAACGGAATCAACTCACCCTTAATAAATGAACATAAGTCCAGCATAATCAATAAACCCAATCGACGAGACGATGACGATCGTACACGTACTCCTGGAAATACACGATTCAATATGAAGCTTAATTCTTGACGAAAAGAGCTATGTGATCCCTATTCACAGTTGGTGAAAAAAAAAAAACAATTTAAGAGGGTTTACTCCGAAACTTGGCAACGTCGCAAATAGCTGTGAAATATTTCGCTGTTTTCATTAATTTCTCAATATTACTGAATTAAAAAAGAAGATATCATTCTATGTTGAATGACGCGTCTCGTTTTATATTTGTTGGTTCGGCATTCAAATGATAAGATTACATTAAAATGCATGAAAAATGCGACGGAAAGTTTTCAAAAGATAGTACTTCCATAATCCTAAAAATTTCATGTTCCTAGGATAGTTGTTGCAATCCATGCTTGATGTTTTATTCAACCATAGAGCGACAATTTATATTTTCATTCAGTAATATTCATAAATTAATGAAAACAACGAAATATTTGACAGCTATTTGCGACGTTGCCAGCTTTGGGAGTAAACCCTCTTAATCACGACACTAAGTACCTTATGACCCTATCAGGCAGGGTCGAAGCCGAACAAGATATTATTGGAAGATAGATAGGAGAAAATTCACATATCGGAATTGGGAATCATCGTCTGTATAGAATTTATTAATTCATCATAACTATGTACTATTTTTTTTTAAATCTAAACATACTTCTAGCGACATCGATGAGGCCATTAGAAAAAAAAAACACTGGCAACATGGAACTATTTAGTCATATCATGGACTTGAATGAATAACAAGGGACAAGGGAAACTCAACCTAAGAACGAGAACTTTACTACACGGACGTTCTACACTACCGGGAACAACAAGTGCGCCACCGTACTGACAAAGTGAATCCCAGCCTAGGGTGGAAGTTCACTGCGGCAGCCACGGATTTGTCCGGATACTCGACACTAAAACGTAGCAGAGATGATGGCGTATAGCGTACTAAGTACTAGGTCCTAATCGGAAGAAACCGGGAGTACGACAAATATTTGCATATGACCGCAGGTCACTGTTTAGTGGCAACCAAACGATAGCGCGATGTAATCGACATCTAGCGCCATCTAGCGAAGACCGCGGTAAACTTGACGTGTTACAAATTTGAATTAGACTTTTGTTCTATTCGCTCTAACTAGATACCTAATTTCGCCAGGTTATTAAGTGCTATGGTGGTGTATTCGTGAGAGACGTGGAAACTCTTTCAGGTGACCGAGGGTTCAAATCACAAACACTCCACACTTTTTTCTTGTTTTTTATACTTATTGAGTTTTTTTTTCAGTTTTTCTATTTTTTTATTGTTTTAGAGTCAGGAAATCACTTTTTTTAATATTTATAATTTTTTATTGTATTAATGTACGTAAAGAGCGACGTTCGAAAAAATACGTAACTTTCCTGTGTGAAAATCCGCATTGGGAATAAACTTATTGACTGTTTCAGTATTTGTTGTGATGGAGGCTTTAATAATGCGTATTTTGTGAAAATTTCAGGTGTCTAACAATAATGGTTCATTAGATAGAGCGCTTGAAATGAGACGAAGAAAAAAACAGTTACTTGTATGAAGACCCCAATTTATATAGATATATTTTAACTTTTTAGTATTTGTTGTGATAGCGGCCACAGAAACACGCATTCTGTGAAAATTTCAAATCTCTACCTATTTCCGTTGAAGAGATCGAGCCCTGTGACAGACAGACGGACGGACGGACATCGGAGGCATATTAATAGGGTGCCGTTTTTCACCCTTTGGGTACGGAACCCTAAAAACCAACACCACCAAAAAAATGCCATCCACATTTTTGACTAAAACCACACGGCGGACAAGGCCTATAAAAGCAAGATTTCGAACACTATTCGAATGAAGTGTCAATGTTTGCGTGCGAGGACGTCTGTACACTTGTAAATCTGTGTGTACACGATTCGGGGGGGACGGGCCAACGATTCACTCTCCATCTCCGGATGAAACAAATGACGGTAAGGGCGAGTTGGGCGCCGGCTAGATTCAGGCGAGTGATTCCGTGGCCATTCTGTACGTACTACTATTAAAATATGATTTGCTAAAACCCTGTAAATTTACCGTCTCGCAAAGGATTTCTTTAACAATCCAGAGAGGTAACGCCGCCAGCGTTATGGGCACCATGCCGCAAAATGAAATTTTGGAAAGGGTGTTTTTTCTATAGTTATTGTAGTCCTATTTTTAAATTTTATTTTTAAGTTGCCGAATTTGTATGTTAGTAAACTTTAATTGTGTCAACATAAAAAAAAAAGTGAATTTACCTATAATTCCAGATGCGGGCAGCGACGTAGCCAACATCAAAACGACGGCGCGAAAAGACGGCGACCACTGGATCCTGAACGGCAAGAAGAGCTGGGTCACATCAGCTATAGAGGGCAAAGCTACCGTAGTATTCGCCACCATCGACCCGGCGTTACGGCACAAGGGGCTGGCGTGTACGTTTTATAGTACATTACAGACCTAGGGTGGTGAATTCGTAAATATCCCAGATCGCAGGTTTCTGTGGCTCGAACCGAAGGTGAGGGCCATAAATATGCGATCTGGGGCTTTACTAATTACCGCCCGTGGTTTGTCAAAAGTTTTACGTTTTGCCTTGGCCAAGAAGTGAGTTTTTCTCTTCGCGTAGCGGGCAGAAAATCCCACTTTATGGCCAAGGGTGATGTAAAATGCTATACGTAACCTGTCTATACGAAAGTTGACGTTCCATATTTGAATTTTCCTCGAATTTTCATATCATTTTGGAACACAACTACATACAACAGGTGACTTACTTGAGTTTTTTACCTATACTTAAATTTACACCTCTATCCAAGCATACCTTCATCGCTTCATTCACATTCACCCCTCTAGATGCAAGCTCGTCTGTTTCCAGTACTTTTGATTATTTTTAACTAGCTTCTGCCCGCGACTTCGTCCGCGTGGGATTCGGTTATAGCGTTCCCGCGGGAATTGAGCGTTAAACTATAACAAATTATATACGAAAACATTCCTCTTGAAACACTCTTATCTATTTAAAAAAAACCGCATCAAAATCCGTTGCGTAGTTTTAAAGATTTAAGCATACATAGGGATATAGAGACAGAGACAGCGACTTTGTTTTATACTATGTAGTGATTTGTTCATTAACCATGTAAAAATAAATACAAAACCGGCCAAGTGCGAGTCGGGCCACGCGCAAATTATAGGGTTCCGAAGTTGAAGATGCCCACAGTACCTTTCTAAGACTTATTAGCATCTAGCTAGCCTGTAGTATGACGTGCCCGCCCGACGCCCCTGCCGCTCGAGAAAAATCATCATTATAAGTTGGTCGACTATTACTCGTAAGTTGGTACAGCCTACTTAGCTCTGATAGTTTTCCTTTCAACTACGTTATATATGCCACAACCGTGATTTTTTTCAGCCATCCAAATACCACCATTTAGCTGGCAGGGGGGGGGGGACACGTGACTCTAACAAAAAATAGCACTTTAAAGCTTAATATTTCACAAACGCATCACTTAATCAAAAAATGGTTTTAACAAACCGACAATATTTTTTCAAGACCTATTCAACGATATGCCGCACCATGGGGTACGCAAGAAAAAAAAATTACATCCCCACTTTACGAGTAGGGGAGGTACCCTATAAAAAAATATATTTCAAAATTTTATTGTACCACTTTGTCAGCGTAACTAATATGCATATTCATGCCAAATTACAGCTCTCTAGACCTAAGCATCTCCGAGCAATAGTGCGGACAGACGGACGGACATGGCGAAACTATAAGGGTTCCTTGTGGACTTCGGAACCCTAAAAACATGTAAGCCTGCCTACACATAAGCTGGCCTAGTGGTTCGACCTACCGCCTCTCAAACCGAGGGTAGGGGGTTCGATTCCGGCGCGCACCTCTAAGTTTACTTATGTGCGAAATTCAATTTGAATTTACCACTGAGCTTTTCGGTAAAGGAAAACATTGTGAGGAAACCTGCACGCATCTGCGAAGTAATTCAATCCCTAATCCGCACTGGGCCTGCGTGGGTACTCTAGCCCAAACCCTCTCGTGATGAGGGGAGGCCTGTTCCCAGCAGTGGGACCCAAATACGCTTCAGTAAAAACCATGTAAAAAAAATATACACTTTATTCAGCAAATAATTCGCCCTCTATTCCTACTAACTATTACAGCTCTGAGTCACATTACATCAAAAACTCTTCGTGTCATAAAAATAGAATAACATGAACCTCCTTTCGCATTGGGTTACCTATCCTAAAAACTGGCTCAGCTTGGTCATATGACCGCAAAAATACCGCTATGACCACATTTTGACCAGACAATAGGGATGACGACAACTTTTTTTAGGGTTCCGAAGTCCACAAGGAACCCTTATAGTTTCGCCATGTCCGTCCTTTTGGCCGGTTTTTTCTGATAGACCAGGAAGATTATTGAAAAGTATTGGACACGTATTTTTTCTTTTTTCACGTAATCAAACTTATACGGAGATATATTGAGTTGAAATGTCGGGTGACGTCACGGTTAGGTACGATTTATACCTAACGGTGACGGACTAATTAGAATTTCGATTTCGTCACCCTGTCGTCATCCCTATTAATATTATATAATTTAGCTGTTGTATGAAAGGACCACAGGTGCCTTTCCTTTAGAGATATACTTTAAAGTATAGTGGAAAATGTTTAAAATTTCGGAATCTACTTGTTGCTCATATATGAGCATGGACGGTTACGTAATTATTATTGTTTTTGATCCCTCAGGTTTTCTGGTACCGTTGGATACTGAAGGGGTGTTCAAAGGCAATAAGGAGCCCCTCATTGGAGTTAGGTATGTGTTACAAAGTTTAGCACCTATCTGTTGCTTATGCAAATATTTCTTTGTCTTTTTTGTTGTTTTGCAAATGTTAAGATTCATTTTACTATAGATCTATGGGCAGCTGACGTCTTTGCTTTACCCTCCAGTCAAACGTTTTAATGTTAGCAATACAGAAATAAAGTGGTTTAGCTACTAAGGGGCAAGGCGGGGCAGTACCCCAAGCCCCCCCGATCTCAGACGGCCTCCTGAGCTCGACGGCCTTGGTAGTTTTTACCGAGAAATACCCAATCAGTACAGGACGCCCATTTTCTTTTTCCCAGGGCTCTAGATACGCCACTGGAACTATCTAACTGTAACGATTCCTCATCAGAAATGCAAAGTCTTGTTTCCGTTCTATTTCAACAAATCCTCTATCTGTAGAATCTCCTTCGTAAAGGGAGGTAATAAACAGCTGTGAAGCGTGTGCCACAGGGCGGCGACGGCATGCGACCTGACGCTGCAAGATGTCCGGGCGCCGGCCGCCTGGCTGCTCGGGGCTCCCGGCGACGGCTTCAGGATCGCCATGGCGCAGCTGGATCAGGGCCGCGTCGGCATCGCCGCGCACGCCGTCGGTCAGTAACACGTCAGAACTCTGGACTAAAGCCCCCTTAAAATCCTTATATGGACAAGCCAGCTCCCTTCGATTGACAAACCTAGAACCTCAATGTTCGCTATTCAACCCTCAGTTTCAGTTACTAACACATATACTTTTAAATTACGACATGGAAAACTTCCAATGAGAGCCACCGTATTCTTGCTCAACATTTAGCGCCACATTCACTGTGAAGTTTGAAGTTTCGGAGCCCTCAGTGTTGCCAATTTTGCGTGTAATGTGGCATATAATGTGCAAATGTGGCAATACTGAAGCGCCTGTGGTTAGTTAATTCGCGATGGCCATTCATATATCCAGGCCATTCATTCAGGATCATTTTATTGTAACTAATAAAACTAGCCTTCCAACAAGCAAAATTGTAAATTGTATATTTTACCAACGCAGGAATCGCGCAAGCCGCGCTTGACACGGCGATCAACTACGCGAAGGAGCGAGTGGCGTTCAGCAAAAACTTGACGCGGCTGCCTTCTGTGAAGGTAATTAAATGAACAAAGACTACCACATTCTGTCAATAGGCTATTCGAAAATGTTCGCTCATATTGACCTTTAAAATTCGACATCATAGTTCACCATTGCTTTTCCGCTCTTATTGAACACTTGCTCTATATGACTCTACCACAATAATGTACAACTGAAAACTAGCCGGGCGCTTTCCTAATACACTGCACGCTATGTATTTTGATAAAAAAAATGCAAATTCACCAATACAAACTTATTATTAGCAGTAACCGTGTGTAATAGTAAATTTGCATCTTTGTTAAGAATTTGATTTTTATAATTTGAATACTTATTGTACGGAACCCTCGGTGCACGAATCCAACTCGCACTTGACCGGTTTTTTTTATTTCAGGACCGCCTGACAGACATGTGCATATTGGTAGAGACCGCCCGTCTCCTAACATATCGCGCTGCTACCGACGTCAGTACGAAAAACAGCTCCATGGCCAAATACGTGGCGGGGCGGAGCGCCGCCGCCGTGGCCGACCACTGCGTGCAGATACTAGGCGGCCGCGGGCTCTCCACCAACTACGCCGCTGAGAGACACTTCAGGTACACCCAGAACCTTCTAGAACCGTCTAGAAGGATCTAGAAATACGTGGCGGGACGGACCGCCGCCGCCGTGGCCGACCACTGCGTGCAGATACTAGGCGGCCGCGGGCTCTCCACCAACTACGCCGCTGAGAGACACTTCAGGTACACCCAGAACCTTCTAGAACCGTCTAGAAGGATCTAGAAATACGTGGCGGGACGGACCGCCGCCGCCGTGGCCGACCACTGCGTGCAGATACTAGGCGGCCGCGGGCTCTCCACCAACTACGCCGCTGAGAGACACTTCAGGTACACCCAGAACCTTCTAGAACCGTCTAGAAGGATCTAGAAATACGTGGCGGGACGGACCGCCGCCGCCGTGGCCGACCACTGCGTGCAGATACTAGGCGGCCGCGGGCTCTCCACCAACTACGCCGCTGAGAGACACTTCAGGTACACCCAGAACCTTCTAGAACCGTCTAGAAGGATCTAGAAATACGTGGCGGGACGGACCGCCGCCGCCGTGGCCGACCACTGCGTGCAGATACTAGGCGGCCGCGGGCTCTCCACCAACTACGCCGCTGAGAGACACTTCAGGTACACCCAGAACCTTCTAGAACCGTCTAGAAGGATCTAGAAATACGTGGCGGGACGGACCGCCGCCGCCGTGGCCGACCACTGCGTGCAGATACTAGGCGGCCGCGGGCTCTCCACCAACTACGCCGCTGAGAGACACTTCAGGTACACCCAGAACCTTCTAGAACCGTCTAGAAGGATCTAGAAATGCGTGGCGGGACGGACCGCCGCCGCCGTGGCCGACCACTGCGTGCAGATACTAGGCGGCCGCGGGCTCTCCACCAACTACGCCGCTGAGAGACACTTCAGGTACACCCGGAACCTTCTAGAACCGTCTAGAAGGATCTAGAAATGCGTGGCGGGACGGACCGCCGCCGCCGTGGCCGACCACTGCGTGCAGATACTAGGCGGCCGCGGGCTCTCCACCAACTACGCCGCTGAGAGACACTTCAGGTACACCCAGAACCTTCTAGAACCGTCTAGAAGGATCTAGAAATACGTGGCGGGACGGACCGCCGCCGCCGTGGCCGACCACTGCGTGCAGATACTAGGCGGCCGCGGGCTCTCCACCAACTACGCCGCTGAGAGACACTTCAGGTACACCCAGAACCTTCTAGAACCGTCTAGAAGGATCTAGAAATACGTGGCGGGACGGACCGCCGCCGCCGTGGCCGACCACTGCGTGCAGATACTAGGCGGCCGCGGGCTCTCCACCAACTACGCCGCTGAGAGACACTTCAGGTACACCCAGAACCTTCTAGAACCGTCTAGAAGGATCTAGAAATACGTGGCGGGACGGACCGCCGCCGCCGTGGCCGACCACTGCGTGCAGATACTAGGCGGCCGCGGGCTCTCCACCAACTACGCCGCTGAGAGACACTTCAGGTACACCCAGAACCTTCTAGAACCGTCTAGAAGGATCTAGAAATACGTGGCGGGGCGGAGCGCCGCCGCCGTGGCCGACCACTGCGTGCAGATACTAGGCGGCCGCGGGCTCTCCACCAACTACGCCGCTGAGAGACACTTCAGGTACACCCAGAACCTTCTAGAACCGTCTAGAAGGATCTAGAAATACGTGGCGGGACGGACCGCCGCCGCCGTGGCCGACCACTGCGTGCAGATACTAGGCGGCCGCGGGCTCTCCACCAACTACGCCGCTGAGAGACACTTCAGGTACACCCAGAACCTTCTAGAACCGTCTAGAAGGATCTAGAAATACGTGGCGGGACGGACCGCCGCCGCCGTGGCCGACCACTGCGTGCAGATACTAGGCGGCCGCGGGCTCTCCACCAACTACGCCGCTGAGAGACACTTCAGGTACACCCAGAACCTTCTAGAACCGTCTAGAAGGATCTAGAAATGCGTGGCGGGACGGACCGCCGCCGCCGTGGCCGACCACTGCGTGCAGATACTAGGCGGCCGCGGGCTCTCCACCAACTACGCCGCTGAGAGACACTTCAGGTACACCCAGAACCTTCTAGAACCGTCTAGAAGGATCTAGAAATACGTGGCGGGACGGACCGCCGCCGCCGTGGCCGACCACTGCGTGCAGATACTAGGCGGCCGCGGGCTCTCCACCAACTACGCCGCTGAGAGACACTTCAGGTACACCCAGAACCTTCTAGAACCGTCTAGAAGGATCTAGAAATACGTGGCGGGGCGGAGCGCCGCCGCCGTGGCCGACCACTGCGTGCAGATACTAGGCGGCCGCGGGCTCTCCACCAACTACGCCGCTGAGAGACACTTCAGGTACACCCAGAACCTTCTAGAACCGTCTAGAAGGATCTAGAAATACGTGGCGGGGCGGAGCGCCGCCGCCGTGGCCGACCACTGCGTGCAGATACTAGGCGGCCGCGGGCTCTCCACCAACTACGCCTACTACTAAACTACTAAATTGACGTCTTACGAAAAGTAGAAAACATACGTGTCCTTTTAAATTTTCCCTACTTTCTAAACTAGCTAATAAAATAGGTTGAAAAAATTAAATGTTGTCAATAGTACATTACTACAGAGGCGGGGCCGACAACTTCCGTTCCCCGCCGATGTATGTATAGTGCTTTTCTCAAACATGCAATGAAATAAAATAATATTTTATGTATATTATATTTTGTCTTTTTTACATAAATAAAACTGCGATACCTATGCAGCAAATATGGTTCATGTTTTTTTAATAGTTGTATTGGCAGAATGTCATAGCGAACCATAGAGTAAATATTACTTGTAGCTTTTTTTAAATGGCGGAATGCCAAGATGCTGTCTCACAAATATGTCAAATGGAAACTAAAAAAAAAGTTAGTTGCCGGCCTAGGTCTGCAACGTTTGTATGAAATTTCATTATAGACCAATTGTCTAGCCGCGCTTGAAGCGTGATACTTCCCAGGCTAATAAGAAGAACATAATATCAATATTTCATTGCATGTTTGAGAAAATTGACTTCCTTGTTGCAGGGACGCCCGAGGGACCCAAATCTACGGCGGCGTGACGGACATACAGAAGCGGCTCGTCGGCCATTACCTGTTGAAGGAGCACGACGCTCTCTGATGTCCGCAATTGTAGCACCGTACAGGTTTACACACCTTAGAAGGCGCGTGGATTAAGCGAAAATAGACTCTGCGTCAACGGCTTAAGTGCTTCGCCGCGCGCCTTCCAAGTTGTGTCGTGCTATACTGCTTTTGAAAATGTTTGTTAGGGTTCCGAAGTCCACAAGGAACCCTTATAGTTTCGCCATGTCCGTCCGTCTGTCCGCACTATTGCTCGGAGATGCTTAGGTCTAGAGAGCTGTAATTTGGCATGAATATGCATATTAGTTACGCTGACAAAGTGGTACAATAAAATTTTGAAATATATTTTTTATAGGGTACCTCCCCTACTCGTAAAGTGGGGATGTATTTTTTTTTTCTTGCGTACCTCATGGTGCGGCATATCGTTGAATAGGTCTTAAAAAAATATTGTGGGTTTGTTAAAACCATTTTTTGATTAAATGATGCGTTTGTGAAATATTAAGCTTTAAAGTGCTATTTTTTGTTAGAGTCACGTGTCCCCCCCCCCTGCCAGCTAAATGGTGGTATTTGGATGGCTGAAAAAAATCACGGTTGTGGCATATATAACGTAGTTGAAAGGAAAACTATCAGAGCTAAGTAGGCTGTACAAACTTACGAGTAATAGTCGACCAACTTATAATGATGATTTTTCTCGACCGGCAGGGGCGTCGGGCGGGCACGTCATACCACAGGCTAGCTAGATGCTAATAAGTCTTAGAAAGGTACTGTGGGCATCCTCAACTTCGGAACCCTATAATTTGCGCGTGGCCCGACACGCACTTGGCCGGTTTTTTTTTTTAGATGTATTTTACTTAGTCTAAGCTAGTCTCTGTTTGCGCTATTAATATAAGTGACTGCATAAATAATGAAATGAACTTTATACATCGTTGAAATGATTAATGTAAATTGTACTTATTCTAGTTCGCATTCCAAAAAAAATCTTATTTGATTTTAGTGTTGTATAAAATTGTACAGGGTTATTTATTTAATTTTTGGTTGTTGATTTTATCTGTTTTTCAAATTGTCATTAGTCTTCCAAATAATCACACAAATTACCGTCTTTCATGAAAAGGTGGTAACATTCGTAACATAAGTAAACAGGAAAGCAATAGTTTGTATAAGTTTAAAAGTATAAAATATTTTTATTAAAAAATGTTGAAATAAATGTATATATATTCAATTGTTCATCTATACTTATAATAGTGCCGTCCGTAACCGTATTAGTATGTATGTATTTATGTCGACTTTTTATTTCGAAAACTACTGTTCGGACTTCCACAATATTTGGTATGGCATGGGAGTAGATTATAGATTATAACACGAATCACCTGTCAACATGTAGGCTACTTTTTATCCCGTAAAAACTTCTAGCTCCCGTGGGAACGCTCTAACAGATTTCCACGCTGAGGAAGTCTGTAATATTTTGCCTTTCATAATGTCCAACTTAGATCTAACATATCTCTAATTAGGAACCTACTACTTACTAGATACTTAGAGTAAAGATCTAATGAAGATGAATAGTATATACCCATATATCGTAAGAGAAGCAATATTACCGTTCAAATTCCGATTTACTGTGTGAGCAATATGGCTGAAATAGGATCATTGATTACGAGCTACAATATTGTTTGTTCTGTTCTCTTATACCTGTTCAAACGAGTCGAAACCATTAGCTTTGTTAAGATGGGGATGATTAAGCAACAATAATATGGAGAAGTCACTATGATATGGTTCTACGAAACCACGAAACAAACAAGCCGTAATTAGAAAACAACCCTGTTATTACCAAAACCCATTATAAAATTCGGACAAAATAATGATCCTCATTTCTAGGGAAGTGTAAATAATGGAATGGTTCAAAAACCTCGCATTCCAATAACAAGTACCTACATGTAATGACGGTGATTCGTAATGCCGTCATTAGATCCCCGCTGGCTACCGGATCGCGTTTCGCAGCTAGTCTTACAGCAGATACCCGCGGCGCGGGCCGCGTGTTATTGTTTAGACATATTTAGACCAATGACGTTACTAGTCCACTTCTAAGACATGTTTGTGAACCACCGATATGCAACAACACTCATCGCTTCCCTTTAATCCACCATTATCTACAGGCCGCGTCATTTTCAGCAATGTACACACCCGATACAGAGATAAGGCCACGATAAAGAACCTTATCATTCCGCCTCGATCGAAAGCCGAACGCGCTTGTATCACTGCCGCGAAATAAATTAAAAAAAAAGCAATGCGCGCCAAAACTTTCCTCGCGATATACTTTTTAATTTTAAACTTTATCAGCGGCCAGGACGTTACGGAAAGCAACAAGGAGAATTTAATCAAGCTGTGTGAAGTTTGCACGTGCAGTGAAATACCTGAAGTGGACAATACACATTTGGTGCTCAATATACAGTGTTCTGAACTGGATCGAATCGAAAATGTTCCGGATTTGGATAAGATCGAGTGGCCGGAGAATCCGAACGGACTGAAGATATCGGCGGCGTTCGAAGGCCTAGGACTTTCCACCCTGAGCAAGTAAGTCCGATTTAAAAAAGTTAAATAGCGTAGTGTGGTTATTCACTCGTAACTGGCAGTCTATTATCCTTGACTGCTTATCTTATTTACGTGCGGTTGCCTTTTTAAAAGGGCTAGCCCATTGCTAGTTGTATATTTTCAGATTAATTTTATGTATTTGCCCATTATATGGTAATTACATTTTTATAAGATAAAGTACATTATACAGGGGGATTTTAAATATAATAATGAACATGATAGTGGTTAAAAATACGTTCAATATGAAATGGGTACTTGAGCCTAAGCCGGTATACATACATGCACAGGGCATTTTTTGCAAACTCTATTTAGCAAAAAATAGACCGGTTTGGATGGAGGAATATATATAAGTCATTGTCAGGTATAATAATAGGCTAGCGATGAGTTGTAAAACTGAACACATGTTTTTGTTACTTTATTCTTTAACATACAAAGTTTTTTGAAGAATGCTTTTCATCGACTAAACAGATGGTTATAAAGGTTGTTGTTAACTCGGATCTTAGACTATTAGAGACGTATAGAAAAATTGACTTAAACGATAAATATACCTGGGTGAATCAACTTTTTTATGTCAATAGTTGCCATGGTTACTGTCCCCTGGGCCACTTTTAAAACTGCTATTCTGTGGGTTTAAATACACTAAATGTGGGATTTCTTTGCCATTTTCAATCCCTTCCCTAATGAATCACTTTCTAAGCGTCTTAGAATTCTATATTGTAACAGGTTTTCTAAGAAACCCCTCTCATTTAGTCCCCTGGAAAACGGGACAGAATAACAACAAGAAATAGTTGATTGACCCACCTACTGCTTTATTCATAAACACAACTGCTTAGACTTACAGGTTTACACAACTTAGAAGGCGCGTGGATTAAGCAAAAATGGACTCTGCGTCAACGGCTTAAGTGCTTCAGCGCACCTTCTAAGTTGTGTCGTGCTATACGAGTGTGACCTATGTAGGTAAATACTTTCAGAGCTTTGTTTTCATTACTATTACGGCGATATTAAATACTTGTGTTACTATGATTAATTATGTAATTGGGTCAATCAACTATTTCTTGTTGTTATTCTGTCCCGTTTTCCAGGGGACAAAATGAGAGGGGTTTCTTAGAAAACCTGTTACAATATAGAATTCTAAGACGCTTAGAAAGTGATCATTAGGGAAGGGATTGAAAATGGCAAAGAAACCCCACATTTAGTGTATTTAAACCCACAGAATAGCAGTTTTAAAAGTGGCCCAGGGGACAGTAACCATGGCAACTATTGACATTAAAAAGTTGATTCACCTAATTAACATAATATAGTCAACTAGCTTCTGCCCGCGACTTCGCCCGCGTGGAATTCGGTTATCGCGCTCCCGCGGGAACTATGCGCTAAAGTAGCCTATGTCCTTTCCCGGGACTCCAACTATCTCCACACCAAATTTAAACCAAATCGATCCATCGATCCGGTTGAAGTGTGAAGAGGTAACAGACAGACAGACAGAGTTACTTTCGCATTTATAATATTAGTATGGATGTGCCCAAGATACATTGACCCTGTGCCCTTCGTATATCGAATCACATCTAATTTATTTAGGTACACGTATTAGAAAATAACTAGAAGTTGGTTGGTATTGTTAGTATTTCACAACGAAAGTCGATTAAAGGCTGTTATCGCTGTCCAAGCAAGCCTATTTGTTAAACTGGCACTCGTTACAAGAATCCATATCAGATACAATCGAATTCTGATCGTTGCACTCACATACTGCACCTACTTTTCACACAAACATTTATTATTTATCTTTTTTACTCATTTGCCGTAATATTTACTCATAGACAACACAAAGTGCACGTCGTGTGTAGAACTGTAGAGTAGACAGTAGCTAAGATCCGGCCAGAAGGACCATATATCATTTATCATTTAACCCAAAAATCCTAATCAGCTGTTGCTAATTTCTCAGTTTTTTAGTTAAGGTTAATGTCCACGTTATCTCAAACAAACGATGTGTTTGCCATCCGTCAGGATCATCAATCAAGTCTAGTTGTTAAACACTTGCAAGCAAACTTACGTGTGCCGTTGAAAATTCAAAATATGACACGGGCATATGATTGATTTTTATTTTCAGTCTTACTCCAATGACTTTAAAGTGTTAGCGCTGCATTGCAAATTCAAATTTTCAAATCTACAAGTTTGTGTCTTGCTTGTCTATATATACAGTTAGTACACTTTGCTTTGCGAATGACACGACTTGCGGAAATTGACGTGGTTATATGATTAGCTGAAGTAGAGTAGTATGGAGTGTAGAATGTGTCTTGGTAAGGAGTGAAATCTTATATGGCGAAACAGTTGAAAACGTTTTGATAAGCAACAAAACAAAACACACTCTCCTCACAACCGTTTTCGCTGCGTTTTCGCCTCAGCAGCGCTATCTGAAGTTGCTACTGCAGACTATCCGGCTAAGTGGCTTGACTGGAGTGGCGACCGCAACGCCCCCAATCTACCCGATTTGGTGTACACTTTCGGAACTATAAAGATTGCGCTCCTTTACTTCAACCCTCCATATAGAGTAGCACATAACCATGGATTACTAAATAGTTACGACATTACACAACATCCCTCGCAGTCATTGATCTATTATAAGTAAGGATTCACAATCAGCCGGAGAAAAATAGCCCTTCGAAACGTGCCCGAACAACTCGCGCACCCGTTTGGCGCTCAGTAAATTTGACACTTAAGAGGGTTTACTCCGAAAGTTGGTAACGTCGCAAATAGCTGTCAAATATTTTGCTGTTTTCATTAATTTTTGAATGTTACTGAATGAATACATGAATTATCGCTCTATGGTTGAATAGAACATAAAGTATGGATTGCAACAGTTATCATAGGAATACGAAGTTTTCAGTATTATGGAAGTAATATCTTTTGAAAACTTTCCATCGCAGTTTCCATGCATTTTAATGTGATCTTATCATTTGAATGCCTAACCAACAAATATAAAACGAGACGCGTCATTCAGCAATAGAATGATATCTTCCTTTTTAATGCAGCAATATTGAGAAATTAATAAAAACAGCGAAACATTTGACAGCTATATGCGACGTTGCCAACTTTCGGGATAAACCCTCTTAAGTCTTATAGAGTTAGGTTTGCTTTTGTATAAAATATTTATCTTGACACGTATTATAAAGAGGCGTTATTAGCATATTGGAACGTATTTTCTAATGTCAGTTTGCTCCGTATATTTTGACATATTCTGTTAAGCACTGTTCGTCCATATGTTATTATAGGTGAATGCTCGCAGTACTCCTTTGGCGACGATGGTACGTGGAATTGCAAATGGCATGTATTTCCTTCATTACATCATCCGACAGCCAGGCTGTCGCTCCATCTTCTTCTATCCTATTAATATAATCTGAACATCAGTTTCTTGCTGATTTCCCATTCACTTCCATAAGTCATTCCCGTATTAACTTCCCCAAACGCTATCATCTTTCACGCAATCCATCCACAACTTCCTAGGTCGTCAATATCTAAACTGACCATGTTAAAAAATTAAATTTAAACCAAGGTAACTATTTAATATTTCATGCAACTTCTGTATATTGTAAACATCTGACTCCATTTAAGTCTCATGAATCAAAGTGTCTTACAAGATGCATAATATCCTCGAGAATTATACTGATACGCATCATTCTCGTAGTATAAATGAACTAGCTTCTGCCCGCGACTCCGCCCGCGTGGAATTCGGTTATCGCGTTCCCGCGGGAACTATGCGTTTTTCCGGGACAAAAGTTGCCTATGTCCTTTCCCGGGACTCCAACTATCTCCATACCAAATTTCAACCAAATCGGTCCAGCGGTTGAAGCGTGAAGAGGTAACAGACAGACAGACAAACAGACAGAGTTACTCTCGCATTTATAATATTAGTATGGATTTTGGTTTCGCTCGATTAGTTTGACGACGCAACAGCTCACCTGATAGCCTGCCGTCCCTGCCGTATCTGTATCGAGAGCGCAAGTTCGAATTAGTGTTTGGACATGATTCTTTTAACACGACGTCATATTTTCTGTACGGTATAAAATTATAAACAACAAAGTTCTGTTACACGAGGAGTACCTGAGCGACCGAGGTTTGGTCGGGTGAAAATAGCTAGAAATGATGTTTTCCCATATATGTGTGCTAGCTAAATAGATCGTTTTTTTTGCACCCGTTAACCCATATTGCAATCGTCCAAATCTTTACAGCCGTTTCTGAGATAAGTACTCGTTTAAAGTATACGATTAGTAGGTGTGCGAGTTTCGAATGTTGTAAGTTTAGTACTCTAATGACTTGATCAAGCGATAGAATGTAATCCTTCCTTTTTTTCCTTATCTTGCGCGGACAGCGGAAAGCTGGACTTCTCCCGATCGTGTACGGCATCTCAATAAACTTACAGACTCGCCTACATATGAAAGAATGTCCCGATTAATCAAGTGTTTACGGTAATTTTGTGAGTCTTGCAACTGCTATAGTAGCATTATGCGCGTGGGCATAGCAACGTCGGTCACCGCGACGATTCGTATCGAATCGACCAAATGAGCCATTTTCTGCGGTCAATTGGTTAAGATAGAACTGGTGAGGAGACTCAAGGTCTACTTATGATAACTTATAAAATACGTATGTCTTGCTCTGTTGTAAGATGTGGTATTAAATTCGGTCTGAATATTTCAAATATTAAACCAACTACATAAATCTCAAAGTTCGTAGTTGATTTGATAGTCTCTGAACTCATAATCACACACTCTCATTACTATAATGGGATTGATTAAAACAAAACTTATGTTTCTGAATAAGTAAATATCAAAATGAACGTTATGGAAGACACGCACAATTTTATCAAAGGCAAACAAATTCTAAATCGCGATACGCGTGTTTTTCATTTGACTAAATACATCCCAACTTATACATATCTCTTTGTACACTCGATTCAAACTATTTCTAAACCTTCCAGGCTACCACCAAACACGCAAGTGGAGACACTCCGCTTCAGCAACAATGCGATTCAAACGTACTGGCCGCACCCGTTCAGCGACGTTCCAAACTTGAAGAGGCTCACCTTCGCCCAGAACGACCTCATCGAAATCACGCCGGATCTATTCACTAAAATCCACGCTTTGGAAGAACTAGACCTGTCCTACAACAAGCTGGACGATTTCAATTCTTTGGATTGGATTGGATTAGATTGGACTGGATTGGATTTTAAATCGCTAAACCATGTGCGGAGGTTGAATTTGCAGAGTAATCAGTTGAAGAAGATACCGGTTCGCGCGTTGCAGCCGATGTCCGCTTTAGAGGATTTGGATTTAGGGAAGAATGGGATATTTGACGTGTTGCTGCAGAGAGTCGACGGAGAAAGTTTAAAAGGCTTGAAGCGGCTCAGTTTGAACGGGAACCGCATCAGATCCGTGATGAAGGACTCTTTCCCTATTAATAACAGTATGTGAGTATTTTAAGACTATTACGAAAGCAAACATATAAACTTTAATTGGTTTGTTTAGAAAGACTTAAATAAGGGTCGGTTGATTCAAACCGTTTGTTAAAGTTAACGTTAAATATTTTACCATGGAACAAAATGACGCAGGGAGCGCTTTGTAGTGCGCGCAAGCGTATTGGCCCTTCAGTCGCAAACATGCGCAGGAATCCCCTCTACTTTTGCTCACCGCTCAAGACACGTGCCGCGACCTGTAAGTGTTCTTTACGTAAACAGCGTAGTGTTCTTTAGCTGTGTTTGGAGTAAACGGTTCAGATGGGGATTTTAAAAATTTCTGTTAATTGTTTTCACTCTCAATATTAATAATTATCTTCCACAGCGAACTCCTAGATCTATCAAATAACATAATAGAAATCGTGGAGCCCGAAGCCTTCGCCACGTGCACGAGCCTCCGCGAACTGAACCTAGCGCAGAACAACATAACGTTCACATTCGCGCTGCCGCCGTCGCTGCAGATCGCCATACTAAAACTGAACACCCTGTACCACTGGCCTTCGTTCCCCGCGGGCATCACTTATATCGACATCTCGTATAACAGGCTATCGGAGATGTATGATGAGATTGAAACTAATTTTGAGAATTTGGAGGTAAGTTTTAGTATTAGAAACAACTTTATTTACTCGGACATTGATATTGAAGTATAAATTACAGCTTACGGGGATCTGGGGCCTCATTTGAGTTTATAAACAGGGACATTAGATTTCCCAACTTGAATCAGGCCACTGGATCGATAGCTTATATTCAATTCCACCACCACAACAGCTATTTAGGGAGTCCCACTGCTGGGCACAGGCCTCCTCTCATCACATCAGGTTTGGGCTATATTCCCCACGCGGGCCCAGTGCGGATTTGGGACTTCACACGCATCCTTGAATTACTTCACAGATGCGTGCAGGTTTCCTCACGATGTTTTCCTTCACCGAAAAGCTCAGTGGTAAATTCAAATTGAATTTCGCACATAAATTAACTCAGAGGTGCGAGCCGGATTCGAACCCCCGACCCTCTGCATGCTACCACGACTTATTAAATACAACAGTGAAAAAAAAACTTCATTACAATTTGTAACTTTTCATTTTGCAATAATACAAACTTAAACTACTTACTAAGATTTCATTATAAGGTATTGTTTAGTTTTGTTTTTTAAAAACCGTGTCCTGTTGAATTTTTTGTGAAGCTTTTCATCATGTTTAAAGATTCAACTGTTACGGAGTGATTAACAAATTTGCTGAATATATTTCGATTTTTTTTTCAGGTATTAAACATTGCTGGTAACCAGATAAAAGACCTTTCCCTAGAGAAGAAACTGCCAAAACTGTTTAGCCTAGATCTATCCTACAACCTCTTCACCGAAGTACCAAAGAGCTTGACTAGTCAGAACCTCCCCAGTTTGGAGGAACTACGCCTAGATGGCAACCCTATAGAGGGTATTTATTTTAAAAATATCATTGCATTGAAGATTTTGTATATGAATGAGTTGAGTAAGTTGGCAGTGGTGGACGATAAGGCGTTTAGCAACGTGGTGGGGAGGGGGTTGGATGGACCGGAGGAGAGCTGCTTCTCTCTGTTTCTCTCTAATTGCAAACAACTGAGGGAGATAAGAGATGGCGCGTTTGATGCTACGTCTCTATGTACGGTGAGTAATTTTCGAAAACTTTGAAAAGATCGCGGGTATGCGGTGGATGCGAGTGGCACAAGAGCGGTCTGATTGGTGCGCCTTGGGGGAGGCTTATGTCCGCTAGTGGACGTCTTTCGGCTGAAATGATGAGGATGATTTCAAATACTTTTTTTTTTCAACAATATTTGAATTTCCATTTTGAGCTAATAGCTTAGTATGATAGTCTCTGCAATAAGTAAGTGCATACCGACAAAGTGTAAAATGTTTTTACATCACCCTTGGCCGTAAAGTGGGATTTTCAGCCCGCTACGCGGAGAGAAAATCTCACTTCTTGGCCAAGGCAAGACGTAAAACTTTTGACAAACCACGGGCGGTAATTCGTAAAGCCCTAGATCGCATATTTATGGCCCTCACCTTCGGTTCGGGCCACAGCAACCTGCGATCTGGGACATTTACGAATTCACCACCCTAGGTCTGTAATGTACTATTTTAGTAAGCTCTTAATCTCTAACAAGAAAAGAGAACGCTCTTTTGGATGGGATAAAACATTAACCTAAATGAAGCATATCGTTAGTTACCTACTTAAAGATAGTTAGAAATACTCAAATTAGGAGTTATAATTAGCTCACAGGAATATTCCTACTTCTCATTTTCATTTAGGATTGACTCCATTTCATAATCCTTAAAAAATAAAATTAAAATAAATAATACTAACCACATAAGGCGAGTCGGTGCTGAATTGATGTGTTGAGCCGTGGCCATTATAATTTGACATTATACTTTAAGCCGGAACCCCGCAGTCGCAGTGGAGTTCCGATATTATCTCTAACCTAGATTTAACTTCTCATTTCCAGTTGGACATCAGCAAGAACAACCTAACCAGCTTATCCAAGAACCTTCTAGACTGGTCTAGCATATCGGAGGGCGTTGACCTCCAGCACAACCCTTGGCATTGCGACTGCGAGCTACAGTGGCTGTTAGATGAACTGCTGCCACAGATGTACACGGAACATTCCAGACTGTTAGCAGAGCTGAGGTGAGTTCTAGAACCTTCTAGACTGGTCTAGCATATCGGAGGGCGTTGACCTCCAGCACAACCCTTGACATTGCGACTGCGAGCTACAGTGGCTGTTAGATGAACTGCTGCCACAGATGTACACGGAACATTCCAGACTGTTAGCAGAGCTGAGGTGAGTTCTAGAACCTTCTAGACTGGTCTAGCATATCGGAGGGCGTTGGCCTCCAGCACAACCCATGGCATTGCGACTGCGAGCCACAGTGGCTGTTAGATGAACTGCTGCCACAGATGTACACGGAACATTCCAGACTGTTAGCAGAGCTGAGGTGAGTTCTAGAACCTTCTAGACTGGTCTAGCATATCGGAGGGCGTTGGCCTCCAGCACAACCCATGGCATTGCGACTGCGAGCTACAGTGGCTGTTAGATGAACTGCTGCCACAGATGTACACGGAACATTCCAGACTGTTAGCAGAGCTGAGGTGAGTTCTAGAACCTTCTAGACTGTTCTAGAGTGAAGGACGTTGACCTCCAATTCAACTGGTGCACCAGTCTCGTATTTTTGTACATTGATGTAAGAGAGTCATAAATGATAATGGGGTGGAAGATAACTATAGCACGACACAACTTAGAAGGTGCCCGATAATGCACTTAAGCCGTTAATGCAGAGTCTATAGACAAGAAATCTGCAGAATTTGGCCACTAGGAGCGCTGGAATCGCTCGACCCAAACCGTCTGTCAATTACATAGAGAAATATTTGTTGTTATTAGTTGTACTTAAATTATTAAAAAATGCCGCGCTGTGCAGTTCCAGGTTGCAATGAGAACGGACGACACGTATTTCCGAATGATTTGGTATGTATCTGGGGCAGGTATAATTGCATTGGGATGTCTTCATTTTCATCACAAATAACTGAACCAAAATTAAAATTGCGGTCAATATCTAACAATTTTAAACAAATCTACTTAAAATTTTCAACAAAAAGACCCGTAAATATTTGACAGCTGCAGTGTTTGGGTTTTGGTTTGGATCAAGCGTTTGCAGCGCCATCTGAGTCGAGCTCTGCGTATTCTTGTCCATTATGACTTAATCCGCGCGCCCTCTAAGTTATGTCGTGCTAGAACAACATGCTTCATACTTTTATCACTCTTAACTGTCAAAGATCATAGTTGTAACACTCGATAAACACTAGGGAGGGCCTACTTCTCCTACTTAGCTGCGTACGTGAAGTATAGGCTCTTGGGCGGTGAGCGAAAATAGAGGGTTTTCTGCGCATGTTTACGACTGAAGGGCCAATAAGCGTGCGCGCACAGCGCCCGCTGCGACCCGCGCCCGTCTTCCTACTACTACTGCCTATTTGCGTCCCACTAGGCCTGCTCTCATCACGAGAGGGTTCGGGCTACAGTCCCCACGCGGGCCCAGTGCGGATTGGGGACTTCACACACATCTTTGAATTACTTCGCAGATGCATGCAGGTTTCCTCACGATGTTCTCCTTCACCGAAAAGCTCAGTGGTAAATTCAAATTGAATTTCGCACATAAGTGAACTTAGAGGTGCGAGCCGGAATCGAACCCCCGACCCTCTGCATGAGAGGCGGTAGGTCGAACCACTGGGCCACCACGGCTTCCTATGAGACCTTATTTACACTTCTGCGCATCGAAGGCCACCGCTCAAGATACGTGCCGATGCCTATTTGACGGCCGGACAGTTGGTAGTAACCCTGCCTTCTGTTCCGAAGGTTGCGCGTTCGAGTCCCGCTCGGGGCAAACTTTGTGTGATGAACACGAATGTTTGTACTCGAGTCATGGATGTTTCGTATTTATATATGTATGTATTTCTCTATATAAGTATTTATATCGTTGTCTAGCACCCATAGTACAAGCTTTGCTTAGTTTGGGGCTAGGTCAATATGTGTGAAATGTCCCAAGATATATTTATATTTATTTACTAGCTTCTGCCCGCGACTTCGTCCGCGTGGAATTCGGTTATCGCGCTCCCGCGGGAACTATGCGCTTTTCCGGGATAAAAAGTACCCTATGTCCTTTCCCGGGACTCCATTTATAATATTAATATGCATAATATGGATTTCTTCCGAACATTCAAACGCCTGCAGAAATTGGAATAGCAAACATTATAATACACGTAATTGCTACTACTGCTTAAGTGCATAACTTATCGTGGTATCCCGGATTTCATCCCGTTAAGGGTAGAAATCCAGGATAAAAACTATCCTATGTCCTTCCTCGGGCCTCTAACTATTATATATCTATACAAAAATTCAAGTCAATCGGTCAAGCCGTTTTAGCGTGAAGAGGTAACAGACAGACAGACAGACAGACAGAGTTACTTTCGCATTTATAATATTAGTATGGATTTATAGGACTCGCTTGTAACAGTTGTAACCTTGCGCTTCTCAGGTGCGGGGCCCCGCGTGCCATTGAGGGCCTGCGGTTGGTGCACTGGTACAACTGGACCGACAAAGCCTTCTGCGGGGACAACTATATGCAGGCCGGCCCGCACGGGACCTACCTCGTAAGTCCCCCTTACTTTGATCATTCTTACCCTTACCCACTGATGCGGTATGAATAAATGCTGAGCCATGAAAATAATAATTTAAGATGATATAGCCGTGGGAGTGGATAAGCCTTGAAAAATGATGTGGAGGTCCATTAGTTTCATTACGAAGTTTTTTAAATTTTTGCCTACATTTCGTGAGATGTTTGCTTCTAACTGTAGTGTAAAATTGTTAACAGACTTGGGAATAGAATTTAACAAAAACTTCAAACAAAAATTGGTTTAAACAAAATCGGCCACGTTTTTTTTTAATATCGGATAATTTAGGTAGCTAGTTGAACCCTTCATGTAAGCGAGTCCGTCTCGCTCTTGGCCGGTTTTTAGGGATAGGAACCCGTTGTACCGTTACGAGGAGAGCTCTAAGGCACAGAATATTTAATAGTACTTACTACATACAGAATGGCCACGGAATCACCCGCCTGAATCTAGCCGGCGCGCAACTCGCGCCCAACTCGCCCTTACCGTCATTTGTTTCATCCGGAGATGGAGAGTGAATTATTGGCCCGCGTAGTAGTACACACACATTTACAAGTGTACAGACGTCCTCGCACGCAAACATTGACACTTCATTCGAATTGTGTTCGAAATCGTGCTTTTATAGGCCGTGTCCGCCCTGTGTCCAAGGTTTCCTTTACTTGATTTCCTTCACCAAAAAGTTCAGTTCGCTCATACCTACGTATAACATACAGACCGCGATCCAGCTTTGGACACCAAGTTCTCTACAAGAAAGGCTCAAACAACATTTTTTTCGACTTTTTTTTTTATATCATTGGTATAGGCTGACGAGCGCACAGCCCACCTGATCAGATGGTAAGTTGTCACTGCGGCCTATGGACACCGAAATCCTATGATCCAGCATTAAGAAACCATAAGATCTCGAATGCGTTGCCTACACTGAGGCCTAAGATGGAATGCCTCTGTCACAAATTTCACCGGCTGCCTTTCTGTGTATAAAACCAAAATGTGTCAATTTCCAGCTGCAACCGTCCACAGAAGGCGCGCCGACCATCAGTCGGTTGGGCGTCATCCTGGGCTGCTGCGCCGTCGTCGGCCTGCTGGTGGCCATAGCCTTAGCCGCGTACCTAATCCGCGGCCGCCGCCGCTACCGCGTGCGCCAGGCTGCGCTCAAGCGGAAGCGGCAGAGCGCTATGGACGAAAAAAACGGGAAGGAGCAGTTCTCGGCGCTGAATAAAGCTTGAATTTTCTATGGAGAAATTGTAAAAGAATATCATGAATTTGCAAAATCTGCGATTGTTGCGTAATACGAAAGCAATGTGATATCTCTCGGATATTTAGTTAGAATACGTAAGTAAGGGAAACCCATTTTTTTTCTCTATCTCCTTTAAAAGCAAACTTTTTACAATTTTATTTAACAGTAGGAAGTTTTCTATTTTAAAGGTGAGTTCCATTAATATATTGCAAAATACTGACTTTGCTTAGGAAATTACAATTTGTTCGTATTTGTAAGATTACATGTAATTTACAAATGCACCAAGTAAGAACGTGGTCGTATCATGTACATTCTTTGTTAAATTAGTATTACTGTTTTAGATATTAATGTAAATTTACAAAGAATACCTTAAACTGAGTGCCATAGCTATAAGTAGTTTATGACCATTTTTTGACAAATTCAGACACAGTTTAATCCATATTAATATTATAAATGCTAAAGTAACTATCTGTCTGTCTGCTACCTCTTCACGCTTCAACCGCTGAACCGATTGAGATGATTTGGCACAGAGATAGTTGGGGTCCCGGGAAAGGACATAGGCTACTTTTTATCCCGGAAAAACTCATAGTTCCCGCGGGAACGCGATAACCGAATTCCACGCGGGCGAGGTCGCGGGCAGAAGCTAGTATTATATAATTCATCTGTGTGTCACATTACACTCCATCTAGAATCCGTATTATTAGACAGACTATTTAGTGTAAGAAATCGTTAGACAAGTCATTATTCAAGGGGAAAATACACAGACGCCATTCGAGAACTTTCTGGCCCTATCGGCCATCAGTTCATCAAGTTAATTTTACTGTTGCGATTTAAACGTCCGCTCAGCCCACATAGGAAACGCTTTAATAGACCTTAGAGATTATATAATTAACAAGGTTACAGTATGAATGTTATATTTTGTAAATATAGTTTGACGTGTACATTGTATATTGAACAAATGTTTTAAATACATTAAATAGTTACAAACGTTGTTTCTTTGGTTTCTTGAGGGGCCGAAAGATGCGCCGCGCGCGCTCCGGTCCATCCCACTTACCTTTGATGATCTTATTCCAGTATAGATGCGGGAAATAATGGCGCTTCAGGAAGTAAAACAGCCTTCGTTCTTTACTCTGGAAGGAAAATAAGTAAGTAACACTCTAATAAAAATACACAAATACAAGAGGCAAAGGTAGAAGCGAAGCCTATCCTTGGGTTAATTACTTATTTGGGTAATCCAAAAAAAATATTCTTTGTAAAGCCGGATTACAGACGATAATTTTACGTGATAACGTCACGCTTAGACCGATCGTGCTTCTCTATCGCTTGTTTCACGCTCTCGCTCCACGCTCGAAGGAACGTGACGATGAATCATGCTTTTTACCTATTCAATTATCTGCAATCAAAATTATATCTTAATACTAAAGCAATAAGGGTCACCTGGTCGAACGGGAAGGTCTCATGCGGCACGCCATCGTAAAGAAACTCGGCCATGATGCCGGCGCGTTGAGACGTCATCACCACGCATGCGCCGTAGCCGTCATATTTGTACGTCGCCGGATTACTCGCCATGGTCTTCACGAGGTTTCGTTCTACCACGTGGCTTTGACGACCTGATTATCCATATATTAATATTATAAATGCGAAAGTAACTCTGTCTGTCTGTTACCTCTTCACGCTTCAACCGCTGGACCGATTGAGATGAAATTTGGCATGGAGATAGTTGGGGTCCCGGGAAAGGACATAGGCTACTTTTTATCCCGGAAAAGCGTACAGTTCCCCCAGGAGCGCGATAACCCAATTCCACGCGGACGAAGTCGCGGGCATAAGCTATAGTTCATAATAAAATATTAAACCATGCATCTAGTGCTACGAAAGTGAAATTTGTTGCTTTGCGTTGATTACATTTATTGGTATTCTTAAGCCAGAGCCATCTAGTATTTAATCGAGGCACCAAAATTCACCAAATTATTAAGAAAACACACGGCGCGGCATCATGTATTGAAAAGCAATACCTACTAGAAAGTACTAGGTACAAGAGAAGTGTTGAATAGTTGAATATTCAATACAGCAGACAATTTGAATAATAATAATTGCAACAACAAAACAATAAAAATACTTTTTCTCACTTTTTTAACGAGATAGTATTACGTTATATTATACAATCAGTGATTGATACCATGGTCTCACTATTTAGCGAAATGGTAAATGTCGTCCTAGGCCCGGTTCATCGTGACATACACTTGCCATGACATCGTGAGGAAACCTGCACGCATCTGCGAAGTAATTCAAAGATGTGTGTGAAGTCCCCAATCCGCACTGGGCCCGCGTGGGGACTATAGCCCAACCCTCTCGCGATTAGAGGAGACCTGTGCCCAGCAATGGGCCGTAAATAGGCTGTTTTACCTTAGTAATAGGCCTGGTAGACAGATTCTTAATAGCACAAATGTCAAATATTAACTAACTATGGTGAAGGTCGCGGGAAGTCGGTGGATGCGAGCGGCACATGACCTGTCGGAGTGGCGAGCCTTGGGGGAGACCTATGTTCAGCAGTGGACGTCTATCGGCTGATATGATGAACTAACTATCCGTAGCCAAAACGGGGCGTTTGTGGATATAGGAGCCCGGCTCGTAGATAAGTCAACTGACCGGCAGCGGCGGCTGTCTTGCTGTTGGGCGTGTCGGCGCAGTCTCCCAGCGCGTACACGTTGGGGAACCGTCGGTGCTGCAGCGTGAGCGGGTCCACTTCCACGAACCCTGCGGCGCCGGCCAGCGGCGACCGGCGCAGCCCCGCGGGCGGGCGCATCGGCGGCGTCACGTGCAGCAGGTTGTACGGGAGGGCGAGCGACTGGAAATACAGGCGCCTTCCATCCATACTTTAATATTTAATAGTGCTACAGTACAGCATGGCCACGGAATCAGCCGCCTGAATCTAGCCCGCGCCCAACTCGCCTTACCGTCATTTGTTTAATCCGGAGACGGTGAGTGAATCGTTGGCCCCCGTACTGGTACGCACACATTTACAAGTGTATCTACAGACGTCCTTGCACGCAAACATTGACACTTCATTCGAATTGTGTTCAAAATCGTGCTTTTATAGACCGTGTGGGCCGTGGGCCCATACATAGGGATGTAGGATTTCCCATATCCCAAATAAGGATAGGCATAGGCAGTCTCCCAATTTTTACGAGAGAGCAAATTACTCTTACAATTCCAAGAAGAGCATAGAGGTAAATTACCCATCCGTGCGTCTCACTTCAATCACTTCATGCGCCGAACGGACGTTTGGACTTTGGGATCTAATAGTGACTCACTTAGCAGTCACTTTTGACGTCTCGTACAACAGGTATATCCGAGAAGCTATAGAGAGATTAAGTTTCCGTTTTCTATATAAGGGTTGAAAATTTGTCTTTTTTCCGATGCTGCAGATGGCACACTGTTATTTCACGCGATTTTCGCTGGAGAATATTACGTATTGATGATTATTATATTGATGATTATAAGCAACACAAGCTATGGTAGCCTAGCGGTTTGTCCTACCGCCTCTCATGCAGAGGGTCGGGGTCGGGGGTTCGAATCCGGCTCGCACCTTTGAAAATTATTTATGTGCGAAATTCAATTTGAATTTTCCATTCAGCTTTTCGGTGAAGGAAAACATCGTGAGGAAACCTGCACGCTTCTGCGAAGTAATTCAAGGATGTGTGTTCGCAGATGTCCCCAATCCGTCAAACCATCTCATGATGAGAGGAGGCCTGTGCCCAGCATCCGTAAATAGGCTGTTGTGGTGGTGGTGATGGATTATTAATAAGTAGGTACAGTTAAAAGTCACTTACCGCTCCAGAAGAGTCCAGAAACACGGCGTGCCGCGGCGTGACCTCGGCCAGCTGGCAGCGCAAGTTGACGACCACGTGCCGCGCGCTCGCCACTCGTTCCAAAGCCGCCGCGTACTTCGGCACGCCGAATATGTCCCCAGCGCCCGAGTTGTACGTTATGCTGAAGAGGCTGCGCAGTTTTCGCTGGGAAGTAAACGCATGGGTACAATGGTCCGGAGTAGGTTGTGTACTCAAATGTCAAGGGCCGGCCGGTCATCTTCATCGCAAAAGGCAAAATCACATGCGTTGACAGAAAGCAGCGTTTGGTCATTGATTTGCGATGCCGAAAACAACCAGTAGTTCCTCTATACGAGTTTGTGCGCCACGCGATCAATGATGACGACCGCGTCTCCAACCAAGTGGTCAAACGCAATGAGCCTGCAGATTTGATGAAGGCTAAAGCAAAATTCTTTTCTAATTCAGATAGTTAAACAATCAAGAACGTCTCTTCTTCGGCATTTTATTGCATCCCATCCATACAAAATACTACGACAGTTTTTCCGACGCCCTTCCCGTTTCGTCCTTATATCTTTAAATGACGACCACTCTTGATTCAGTGTTCACAGCTGCCGCCCTGTATCTTGGTCTTCCCTTACAAAATGCCTTGAATAAATTGATCTGCCCCCCTGGATCTGAAGCTGAAAATCGCTTGCCCCCCTCCCCCCTGGGTGAAAAGCTGAGTACGCCCATGTTTCACAGCATGCACTCGTTACATTGTCTCAAAGCAATTACACACATTATTACCATTCTGAAGTAGTCGTCAGCTAAATACATGATCTTCTGCGCTGCTCCGGGGCACTTGGTGTCTGTCCCGGGGTATGTGAAGATGGCGTGTCCGCCCCGGGTCTTCCGGATGACGTCCCAGGTCTTCGTGCAGTGTGTAGCGGAGTAGATCGTGGTCACGGGACTGCAGGGATCGTCGAGAGCGGCCTTGAGGCCTGGAATCTTGAGAGAAATCGAGAAGAATGCCATGGAAATTAAATGAAGGGTTCAAAGGTGAAATTTGGCAGGTTCCTTGGGGAGTGTAGGGGAGCACTAGGGAGATTTCCCGAAATTGCTACGGGAACGGGATAGATTGGGATTTTATTTTTATGTTTATGCGCATAATGACGTACCTAGTCGTGGGAAAAGGTCAGTGCAATAAAAAAAACTGGTAACTACCGTTAAATACCTTCACTTTGCTCAGCGCCCTAACTTTGATTATGTTAACCGAACATTTATTATTACACTTTTGAATCGTTCTTGAGATCTTACCTAAACTAAAAGCCGTATAGATTCCAAAAAAATTGCCAAAGATGGCTACGTATTGATATTTACTGGGCAATGTTTGGGCGCTCGGTAAAGCTTGATGGTAATCCAAAACATTATCTAGTGGAACCAAACTTCAAATACCTTCTCATAATCATTCACCACGCCCACAGCCACCACCAGGAAGTCGTAATAGATCCTGTCTCCGCCCACAGTCTGCACGAAAGAATCGCAAGGGTCGAAGTCCAGGGCGAAATCCTTCACGAGGCAGACGGATGGGGGCAACACGGACGCCATGGGCTTTCTGCTCACTTCAAAGGACCTTATACCTGACGCTACCAGGGGGAAGACTGGTTGGTAGTAGTGGTACTGGAACAACGAGGTTGAATTTAGGGATCTAATCTAGAATGCCCTGGTAGCCCAATGGTTTGAGCATCTCTCATACAGAGGGTCGGGGGTTCGAATCCAGCTCGCACCTCTGAGGTTATAGGAATTCAATTTCAATTTGTCACAGAGCTTTTCAAAGGAAAACACTGCAATGAAACCTGCACGTATCTGCGAAGTAATTCAAGGATGTATGTGAAATCCCCAGCCTGCACTGGGACGCGTGGGGACTATACCAAACCCTCTCCATCTGTAGATGCGGTGGATCTAGTAAGAAGCGATCAAAATATGGAGAAAGTTTAAAAGTTAATAATTTCCTGAAACAGAGAGCCACACTGCTTTGAACTCATCTTAGCATTTTACCAAAGTTTTAATTTCCTTATGAATTAGATTACAAACTAAGTATTTATACTACGTATTAATTTCCAGATTTGCCAAATTAAAGATTGTATGTGTGTGTGTGTGTGTGTGTTATTAAATATGTGTAAGTTTACACAAGGTTTATCTTCTAAAGTTAGGTAGCTGTTTTACGATCAGTCCGCCTTTTGTTACCTATCAACTGTGTATTCTGCCTGTATTTAGTTCATGTTGTTCAATAAAGAGTATTGGTGTTATTACCTGGGCCCCATCCAGGACGCAGATCTCGTTTTTCTTCAGCCTGCGGGACAATCGCCAGGCGACGCTGCAGCCGCCCGTGCCGCCGCCCACTATGAGCAACTTACACCTAAAACGTAGCATAATCATGCAAACATTGCGTTAGTAAAGGTCTATATCCATCATCATCAACCTATTGCTGTCCTCTGCTGGACATAGGTCTCTTCCAAAGCACGCCAATGACAACGGGCCTCGGCAACTCGCAACCAGTTCTTGCGAAGATCGTCGCTTCACCGAGCCCGAGGGCGTCCCACACTACGCTTACCGAGACGCGGTCTCCATTCCAGGACACGTCTATACCCATAATATCCATAATCCATACTAATATTATAAATACGGCAGCCCCCTGTCTGTCTTTCTGTCGGTTACTTTTTCACGCTAAAATCTCTGGACCGATTTAGATGAAATTTGGCATAGAGAACTCTCAAGTCGCGGAGGACATAGGCTACTTTTTATCCCGGAAGAACGAATAGTTCCTGCGGAAACGCTATAATCGAATGACACGCGAAGTCGCGGGCAGAAGCTAGTTTTGCTATGAAATTGACAATAACATATGCAGTGCAAAATTTCAATACTCACTTATATGTGTTACCACTGCCACCGACTGTATTAGATGCCAATCTGTCATTGAGATGTGATGCGATACATCGGCAGACTCTGAGTTTGTTCAGCACAAGGGCCATTTGATTGAGATTATATCGATAAAGTGTATGAAAACAGACAAAAACATATATTCATGGCATTTTATCAAATATTTGTATTTTTGACGTGGACTCAACCAACTAGATCTTTTGCAAGTAACCACGAGGCGTTTAAAATTAAACATTAAGGTGTTTATAAAAATGTTTATAATTCATATTTAACAAGGCATATAATTGTACATGAAACATGATTAACTACACTAAATTTACAATCATCAAATATATAGGATTCATAAAAAAAGTGCCTACAACTATTTCTTGTATGAAACAAACTGCTTCGGAAATCAGTGTTGTGACATTTTAATATGTGCAATACAATAAAACAAGCAAAATGGTAATAATCTCAGGTTCACATTAGAAGACTAATAAATTGAATAAACTTTACAAAAATAAATAGGTGTCGATTTAATTTCATTCATAATCACAGTATAGTATTCGACGTAACATCCAATTGTACAAAACGTTTAATAACTGAACAGTGTTTAGTATTTCATCGATTTTCATCATTCTTATTCACAAAAAAAGAATCAAAACAAAATTATTATCAAATATAAAACATCTTATACAATCGAGTGTAAATTATTAAACTTACAAACCAATAAAGAATTCATTAGCTACGTCATTTCAAACATTACTTCCACATTAAGGGTAGGTTGATTCAAACCATTCGTTAAAGTTAACGTTAACGTCAAATATTTTAGTATGGGAAAAAATGACGTTTCTGTATGGAATGACAGCTCGGCGGCCATATTAACGACCAGGAGTCTGTCAACTGTACTTGAATCAACCAACGCAAAATGTGAACGCGCTATCTAGTTCAACCAGTCAGTATATTCTTTTCATTTCTTAAACGCTCTTAACGCTCTTATACAATCAGAACAGAACTTAGTTCCCGCCACCTCACAAGTCGTTCGAAACATAGAAAATCTGTGGCAAAAAATTGCAAACACAAATAATGGTTTCAGAACCCACTGGCTTACGCCTTTACGCTTACGTTTACTTCAGTTGCCGAGAGGGTTGATGATTTTGCGGACAGCTTCCGGCCCGTGGTAATACCCCTTCAGCATCAGATTCCAGTATATGAACGGGAACAAGTCTTTCTTCATGTAGAACGCTAATATGCTTTCCTTTGCCTGTGAGAAAAAGTTGAGCTATTTTAAAGATCTTTTATATCCAAGAAAAATGGATATGTGACACTTGGACAACCGAAAAGACCCATATGTACTTAGGTATTTAGATTAAAGCTATAGCGAAAAACTCGATTTTGGATAAAATAAAATAAAAAAAACGACCGCGTACTAACGTTTGATACATCCAGCCAGTGTCACTCTCACGATCAAAACGAATCTAATGACACCTCGCTACAGACAGAGCGGGCCAAAGAAATATGCATACATACTTACATGCCGCCTGTAATTAATTCGGGCAGAGAACAAGGTCATACATGATACCCAGGATTTTCAATAACATTATCTTGGAAGCAGACTGTCTTACAAAGTCCATATTTAAAGGAAAACTAAAAAAATGTTTATTAGAGGCTATTGATGATAATGATTAGTTACCAATGTATTAAAACTAGCTTCTGCCCGCGACTTCGTCCGCGTGGAGTTTGGTTTTCGCGTTCCTACGGGACTCCAACTATCTTTGTATCAAATTGCATCAAAATCGGTTCAGTAGGTTTAGTGTTTTTATTATTATTATTATGCATGTTAGTGTATATTTAAATATAGTGATTAAGTATTTCAGAATCTGTGAGGTACGCAGTATACAGCAGGTTTTTATAATGTAAGAGTGTACTATTCGCCAACAAACTGTTATGCAGTTTGGCGAAAATATAAAATGTATTTACCGTGTATATTATTTCTGATAAATAAATAATAATAATAACATACATACACTAAAAAAAGATAACCCTCCTTCTGGTGCAGGTAGTCGGGTAATTACAGGTAACCACAATTATCATATGGATTGATTTTATAGCAGAAGACACCCTTGAGTCCCTCTTCGTGGAGTCACGATTTCAAGCGACGCATATTATCGACTAAATGTGTGAATACAATTTTTTTTTAAAACAGGTGCTCAAAAAGTAAACATTTCGATACCTGTTTAACGTACCAAAAGTTTGTCATTTCTGAACGAGCGTTTTTTTTTACAGCTAGTGAGCGTGCCTAAAGTTGTTTTTACGAACTAGTGCGTAAAGTTTTTTGAGCTACATCCTGTACGTTTATTTCTTTTTTTGGCAAATGTATAAAAAAATGTCGTTTGATACCCGTGCGAAATTGTCATTTTCACTCGTCCCTAGTGTTAACGCTCGCTTTCGCTCGCGCCAACATAACTAGGGACTCGTGATACAATGACAAACTTTTCGCACTTGCATCAAAATATACTATTTTATACTACTAGGTGCCATGGTTACGGTCTCCTGGGTCACGTTTTAAAACTGCGATTTTATAGGTCTAAATACACTAAATGTGGGGTTTCTTTGTCAGTTCTAAGCGGCTTAGAAGTCCGTGTTGTAACACTTGTAACAGTTCTTTCTAAGGAACTCCTGTCATTTTGTTCTCTGGCAAACGGGGCAGAATAACAACATGACATAGTTGATTGACCCAAATTAAAGACTTGGCTCACCTGGTTGAAAGGCATGGTCTCATGCACTACCCCGTCGTAAAGGAACTCTGCCAGTATGCAAGTGTTGTAGGACGTGAGAAGAGGACAGGCTCCGTAGCCGTTATATTTCTCCTTCGGGCTGTCCTTAGCCATGGTCGCTAGCAGATTCCTTTCCAGAACGTAGCATTGTTTCGCTGGGAAATAAAGATCGAATTTTTGGCTAGTATGGACAATAACAATCACCACAACAGCCTATTTAGGTCCCAATGCTGAGCTGCAGAAGATTGTTGAAGCCGTGGTAGCCTAGTGGTTTGATTTGTTCGATCTAGATCTAGAGTCGGGGTTCAATCAGCTACCAGTTCTAAGTTGAGACAATCTACTATAAGAAGTCCCGCGCTTCCACAATTCAAAACGCTTCAAAGTATTTAAAAAGCACCACCAACACTCTCAACACATGTTTGATGGGCTGTCTCAGCACGCACACGTGCGTTGAGAGTGTTGGTGGTGCGTTTAAAATACTTTCCAAATACATTGAAGCGTTTTGAATTGCGGAGGCGCGGGACTGCCTGTAGTAGATTATCTCTACTTACCTATACTTTTTAATTATTTAGTTTTTTATATAAGCACTGATTTCGATAAAGGATTTTCGATCGCGCGGAAACGTAGAGACTATACCTCAGATGACGAGATGAATGTGTCCAAAGACTTTAGACGGAAACCACAAACTATAAATATTATTTCTGTGACTCAAACAGACAATATATTGTAAAGCAACCCACCAATGGCCGCGGCAGTCTTGCTATTGGGTGTGTTGGTGCAATCTCCGATGCCATATATGTTCGGGTGCTTGGTGTGCTGCAGGGTATACTTGTCCACGGTGAGGAAGCCCGCCCCGTCCACCAGTGGACTGCTCCGGAGGAAAGCTGGTGTCTTCATCGGCGGACACACGTGCAGGAGGTTGTACGGCATCACAGTTTCCTGAAAAAAAGAGAGAATCTAAGCAGAACAAAAAGCCCTATACCTATGGGAAGAGCCGTTGGGTGAAATGGTTCCGAATGGAGAACGATCACCCGACTGAAACCAGGCAGTCGTCCCCTTATGTATTTTTTTTATATACCATTGGTATAGGTAAACGAGCGCACAGCCCACCTGATGGTAAGTGGTCACTGCGACCCATGGACACCGAAATCCCCATTAAGAAACCATAATATCTCGAATGCGTTGCCTACCCTGAGGCCTAAGGTGGAATGCCTCTGTGCCAGAAATTTCACCGGCTGCCTTAACCCCCTACCGGGACACAACAGTGCGAGCACTGCTATTTGCCGGCAGGAAAGACGGTGGTACAGTCAGCAGCAGAAGTAGCTAAGCTGTCCAGGTGTTCAAAATGACCTACACACGACCTTATTCTTAAGACGTTAAGGGCGTGTGTAGGTCATTTTGAACACCTGGACAGCTTATCTACTTCTGCTGCTGACTGCACCTCCCCGGAGGGAACTAGCACCAGGCCATACCATTAACAAGAATGGAAAGAGCAATGCTTAGTGTCTCCTTCAGAGATCGAATCTGGTACGAGGAGATTAATTCGGATTAGCACGCTGAAGTGGCAGTGGGGCGGTCACATTTGTCGCAGGACTGACAACCGCTGGGGCAAAAGTGTCATGAACCGCGTCTCGGTAAGCGTAGTATGAGATGCCCTCAGGCTCGGTGGAGCGATGACCTTCGTAAGATTTCCGGCAAGAAATGGATACGAGTTGCAGAGGATTGTTTACGATTCGATTTGATTCATTGGCGTGTTTTGGGAGAGCGATAGGTTAGATAGCGGTTGTTGATGATGATAATGTAAAGCCGTCGGAAAAAAATACTTGAGCATTGCGCGGCATTGTCTTGAGTGGACGTCAAAGAAATACTCGATTTTTTAGCATTGGAATAAAGTACAAAATAGTAATAAATGTCGTCGCAAACACGCCGGAGACATTTTGAAAATTGTACACTGACTTGACAGCAAGAAAATCCTGCGATTCTAGTTAGAGCTAGACTGGTTAGACCGGCCTTGAAATTTTGACGTGGTCGCCTTCGGTTAAATATACGAGTGGCGTACATTTTAGTATAAGAAAACTACTGATCGTCTTCGGCATCACAAACGGATGGCCAAACACAATGCGCTACTGTTGTAGACAGCTAGTACAAGGGCTCTACATGAATAGTATGATGGATGTATACATAATGGTTTTGTTTCATTCTTTTTGAATTGTAGGGCTCTTATACTATAAGTTATAAGTGATGTAGTGTTTTTTTTGTTATTGTATAACTAATTAGGTTAGTTATAAAAATGGGCGCAGCTGAAAATCAGCGCTGTGGCTCCGGGCCACAGTAATAATATATTATATTAAACTTTAATTTTAGTTCCTTTTATTTAAAATGAGGTTAAAAATTATTTTAATTTCTGTTGTTTCTTTAAGTGGATGTGTATTTATTTTTGGTTTTGTGTATTTTGTTTTATTCAAAATAGCCGAATAAAGATATTTCATTTCATTTCATTTCAAATGATCCAAATAACAAAAAGTTACCTTCCCATTTCTATATGGTTGACAAACAGAGCTTCTTTCTTGTAGTCGACATGAATTTTCTTCCTGCAGCGTATTTAACTATGATGAGTCCGTCAACTATGGTTGATGGGACTCCCCGCTTACCTTACCTTCACCCTTTTACCTTTTTTTTTGCTTAGGCTTACCTTCCCGTCTCCGTGGTTCACAAACAGTGCTTCCTTCTTGTCCGGCCGCACCTCCCGAAGCACTGTTTTGTAGTTAACATGTATTTTCTTCCTCGCCGCCACCTTGAGAAGCTCGTCGGCGTATTTCTTCACTCCGAATATCACGGGCAGGCACGTGTTGTACGTTATGTTCGCTTTAGAGCGCACTTGTGTCTGAAATGTATAAGAATAGTACATTTTGATGCAAGTGCGAAAAGTTCGTCATTTTATCACGAGTCCCTAGTTATGTTGGCGCGAGCGAAATCGAGCGTTAACACTAGGAACGAGTGAAAATGACAATTTCGCACGTGTATCAAACGACATCTTTTAATACATTCGCGAAAAAAAAGAATAAAGAAATAAATGAACAGGTGAAGCTAAAAAACTTTACGCACTAGTTCGTAAAAAGCAACTTTAGGCACGCTCACTAGCTGTCAAAAACAAAAAGCGCTCGTTCGGAAATGACAAGCTTTCGGCACGTTAAACAGGTATCGAAATATTTACTTTTAGAGCGACTGTATTGAAGAAGTATTTTATACTGTTTTTTTTTCAATAGTCTGATGCCACGTTGGTGTGACACAGTAAATAGTATTAGAATGGAGATAGAAATTAAAACTTTATTAGCCATGTCTAAATAACATAGAAACATACTAGCTAGATAAGAAATAATAATAATAAGATAGAATTAACAGCTTCATACGCGGTTAGGTTTACAGTTAAAAATCTACGAATAATTTGAATCCATTCTAATATTATAAATGCGACAGTCACTCTGTTACCTCTTCACGCTGAAACTTGGTATGGAGATAGTTCAAGTCAAATGGAAGGACATAAGCTACCCCGGAAAAATCATAGTTCCAGCGAGAACGCTATAACCGAATTCCAAATGGACGAAGTCGCGGACAAAAACTAGTCACTCGAAAACGAAGTACAAAAAATATCCTAAACATGGGTGGAACTATTGTGTCAATCAACATAGTTCCACGCACGTGTAGGATTTTTTTTTACTTGACCTATATGATTTCCTAAGCCAATTTAGAATTGAGGAAACACGATAGAAAACATCGTTTCTATGGTTATGGCTGTTTTATGGTAGAGCTTGGTGTTGATAAGGCTTTACTACATAGGTATTTCAATGAAAGCATAAGTCACTATTGAATAATAGTTGTTGTTAGATTAGAAGCCGTGGTGGCCTAGTGGTTCGACCTACCGCCTCTCATGCAGAGGGTCGGGGGTTCGATTCCGGCTCGCACCTCTAAGTTTACTTATGTGCGAAATTCAATTTGAATTAACCACTGTGCTTTTCGGTGAAGGAAAACATCGTGAGGAAACCTGCACGCATCTGCGAAATTCAAAGATGTGTGTGAAGTCCCCAATCCGCACTGGGCCCACGTGGGGACTATAGCCCAAACCCTCTCGTGATGAGAGGAGGCCTGTGCCCAGCAGTGGGACGCAAATAGGCTGTAGTAGTAGATTAGAAGTAAGGATGAACGCGAAATGTGATTGTTCTCAAGATGACATCATTATGAGGGCGGTATTCCACAATAATGATCGTATTTAATTTAGATTATCATAATATCATCAATCACAGAACGTTGATAGTTTACAAAACACTTGTAGATAGCGCGATTCGATGAGAAAGGAAAAATATATAAAGGTGTTATGATAACATCAAACGTAGGTACTACAACCATATAATCTCTTAAAAGCTTCAAGAGGCTGTGTTTTTATTGTGGTGGTGGTGGTGGCGAGTCATAGATTTAAATAATGGTAAATATTAAAAAATACTGATGCATGAATGAACAGCAAGAAATCACGAACGTTCAGTTCAGGTTATTTCCCTTCATATTAAGTGGTGCGAAACCGGATGAACTGATAACACAGGTACAAGTAATGTCTGATATTACTTTGTACCTACTATGGTGTGAAAAAATCAAAGGCTATGTACATTTTGCGCTTTTTGCTTATAGCAGGGGAAAATGTTGTAGCCATGCGAGATAGCTTATCGAAGTTACTTCGTACCTACGTTGAATGACCGTCTAGGTGGCGGTAGGTAACGTTAATTGATACATATAGAAAACCTAGCAAGTTATAAAATAATTATTTTAATGCCATTACTCAAAATGTAAACATTTCGGCTACTTTTTAGCGTGCGAAAAGTTAGTAATTTTCGAACGACCCAAGGCGTACCGCAGACCGCAGCGGCATTGCGTCTGGCCATCTGTTTGCGAAGCGGATTACGACCAGTAGTTTTTCAATACGAGTTAAACACGAGTGGCGCGCATAAAGTTCAATTTAATATAGAAAAACTACCTCTCGCACCTTGTCCTTTGACAATCGTAATCCGCATCGCAAACGAATGGCCAAAAGTACCTAATGCCTCTCCCGGTCTACTCCAACTGTTAATCCCCCGGGTGAAGTACGAATTAGCCAGGTAGGCGATCTTCTGCGGCGCGCCGAGACACTTGATCGGCGTGTCGGGGAAGGTGAAGATGGCCTCTCCTCCCTTGAACTGCCGAAGGTCAGCCCAGGTCTACAGCTGTCACTCACCCGGGTGAAGTGAGAATCAGCCAGGTAGGCGATCTTCTGCGGAGCGCCTGGACACTTGATCGGCGTGTCGGGGAAGGTGAAGATGGCTTCTCCTCCCTTGAACTGCCGAAGGTCGGCCCAGGTCTTCTCGCAGTAGTCTGACGAGAATATGGTCGACACGCCGCTGTCCTTCTGCGCTAGGGCTTCGCTTAACCCTGGGACCTATAAAAAGTGAATTAAGATCTTACTATCAAGGTTAAGTACAGTGATATTTTAGCTTATCTACTTAGCTAAAAAATGTTTTGAAATTGCTTCATTTAGCCAGTTGCACCAACGCTGTTAACCTCGAGTTAAGTCGATACAACTGAACCGGAGTTGAGAGGCTACAGTCTGCAGTACCAAATTACCGCAGTGTCTTAAGTCGAAAGTCTTCGACCAGTGTGTGTTGCCAGTGATGACTTATGGTTCCGAGACGTGGGCGCTTACGATGGGCCTCATAAGAAGGCTCAAGGTCACCCAGAGGGCAATGGAGAGGGCTATGCTCGGGGTTTCTCTGCGTGATATAATCAGAAATGAGGATATCCGCAGTAGAACTAGGGTCACCGACATAGCCCGAAGAATTGCGAACCTTAAGTGGCAGTGGGCGGGGCACATTGCTCGCAGGACTGATGGCCGATGGGGCAAGAAAGTCCTGGAGTGGCGTCCGCGAACCGGTAGACGAGCTGTCGGTAGGCCTCCAACAAGATGGAGTGACGACCTTGTAAAGGTCGCGGGAACGCGGTGGATGCGAGTGGCACAGGACCGGTCTGAGTGGCGCGCCTTGGGGGAGGCCTATGTCCAGCAGTGGACGTCTATCGGCTGAAATGATGATGATGATGATGATGAGTCTGCAGTAAAACGGAAAAACACATGACGATTCTAGCTATCATGCAGTTGACCTGGTCATCGTTACCAACCTTGCAATAATCGTTCTGCAGTCCCACAGCAATCACAACGTACTCGTAGCTGATCTTGTCCCCGCTCTTCGTGGTGACGCAGTGGGCGGCGGGATCGATGGTGTCGGCGCGGTCCCGGAGCCACCTGGCGGCGGGCGGCAGCACGCTCCGCGCCGGGCGCCGCGTCTGAGACACGCTCTTGACGCCAGCGCCCACTAGCGTCCAGAGAGGCTGGTAGTAGTGAGCCTGCGGACAGAGCAAGTCATTGATAATGCATGATGAATACCTAAAGGTAATATATTGGGTGGGAGATAAATCAGGCTTGAGTCGGTCAGAAACTAAGAATGAAAAGGAATGAATTCCCGTCACGGACCGAAAGGAACTACTTCGTCATCGGACTCGATCCTTTAACTTCGCAGTGTAGCAATCAGAAAACGTATGTGCGAAATAGAACGAACGAGATAGGGGGAAGTAAACGAGAGTAGAGACGCAAAAATTTAATTTTGAAGAACTTTTCAAGTCTTAGCTTCCAAAAAATCAAGCCTATTTACAATTTACCGTATGGCCTAGTGGTTCAACGTACCGCCTCTCATGCAGCGGGTCGGGAGTTCGATTCCGGCTCCCACCTCTAAGATTACTTATGTGCGAAATTCAATTTGAAATAACCACTGAGCTTTTCGGTGAAGGAAAACTTCGTGAGGAAACTTGCACACATCTGCAAATTAATTAAAAGCTGTGTGTGAAGTCCCCAATCCGCACTGGGCCCATGTGGGCACTATAGCCTAAACCCCCTGGTGAGAGGAGGCCTGTGCCCAGTAGTGGGACGCAAATAGGCTGTAGTAGTAGTAGCAGCACAGACTACTAAGGGGTACTACGTACCGCGAATCTACAAACGGCGTATCGCTCGAATGACGCAAGCGCTCGTCCACCTATTTTTCGTGGCCGAGGAGCCATATAGATACAGGTTTTTTGAATATTTATTTCTTGCATGTTTACGTAAGAAATGATAAAATGACCTTGCAGCAATGACATCATAAGAGCACCTACATTTAACCTAGGTGGTCATTAAACACGATTATTTATTATCTTTTGTTTTTTACTCTGATGTTAAAAGTTCCAGGACTGTATAGGTATTGTTCATTTATCTATTTGTTTGGTTGTTGAGCAATATAAGTATTACCTACACTAAGTTGACAGTACAGTGGCAAATACTTAGTAATTTATTTCATTTTATAAAAATGTATTATGCCTTCTTATAAATCTTTATCATTATCATCAATGAGCAATGGAAAAACATAGCAAGCAAGGATAAGGCCTTGCTTGCTATGTTTTTCCATTGCTCTCTTTCTCTCTCTCATTTCAGATGTCACACTTACCATGTCTTCTTTCACACAATCTATTCATACCTAACACTAACCTAACCTAACCTTTCCATTTCATCCCTTTTCCTTCATGTCGCAACGAATGGACCGATTGGGATGAAATTTGGTATGGAAATAGCTTGAGAACCTGGAAATAACATAGCATATTTTTTATCCCGATATTTCTACGGGAATAAGGTTTCTACCAGTCAAAACAGTTTTTTAATACTTCTTAAAACTATAGCCATCTGTATATATGTATAGATCATTGGGTATGCAAATTACATGGCAACAGCTAGATATTAATATTCTATATACAATCGAAACACAACAGACATCACATTCAAAGTAAATAAACCATGGTATGTACAAGACTCACATCGCTTGGCTCCAGAACAATGACAGCATCCTTTGGGAGTCTCCGGGAAAACTTGGCTGCAATCGTGCAACCCCCTGACCCTCCACCGATCACCAGCAGCTTACAACTAAAACAAAGGTGTACAGTTCTATATAAATACGTATTGGAATTCAGTACTGAAAATTGTTTGGGCTAATTACTAAGACTTGAAACAAATACTCTCATATTTGATTTTTTTAAAGTACTGTCCTCAATAAATGAATATTTTGACAAATTTGTTGGTAAAGTTTCACAAAACTCCGCAAAAATATGATTCCTACTGTTATAACAATTTTTTTTTCATTATTTTCCAATAGTTGGCAGAGCCATATTTCCGCCTAGGCCTTCAAGACCCGGTTCTAGGGGTCCCAGTCAGCTAGGAGCCTCAGTGGTGGCACCTGTACACAACCTCAAAAGCCTGGCTTGCAGCTGGCCTGGCTGGCAGATAACAGAGGAAATCAAGGTGTACCAATATAAACTTATATAAAACCTAGCCTAAGACCCAGTTAACTCTTTGCCCTAACCGAGATTTGGGCCCCCAAATGCCAAGTGCCTAGGGGCCACGGCCCTCTAAGTCAGGGCCTGATAGTTAGAGTTAATCTGGGTTGGACACACAGCATCCAAATATAAACAGATACTTTTTCAAAGGAATACTCATTACATTATCAATCACAAATGACATCATAGTCACTACAGAACAACATTACAAAATGGATCTGTAATCAGAGTTATCGCGTGAAAAAACACTTAGCGAATTTCCTCTAAGTACTTATACTGTACACGGTCTTACTTAGAATGAAATTAACAATTTCCTTTCAAACTACTGTATAAGTACTTATGTATTCAGATGATTGCAAAAAATGCGGGAATACTTACGAATGAGACGCATTATTTGGCGCGGACACAGAAAATAATTTTTGATATCCTAAACTCAAGCATTTAGATGTGACGGACCGAGATAAACTGTTCATTTTCGTTTGATCCAACTTATAACATTCTCCGCTTGACTCTGCTGGGCGCAACGACTGCGTTGACCGGCGGACGCGCACTATTAAATATCTGTTTGATATTTTGCTCACGCATCTGAGCAGTCAGTATCTTACACGCCGTAAACGCGCATCCACAAACTACTAAGAGATACTACGTACGCGCATCGCAGTGATTCTGATTCCGTCTGTTTATACTCGAATCAGAGCAATCAGCTGTTCCTGTGGAATGTAACTGAAATGTCACTCAACTGTCAATGTCAGTGCCATTCATTGGAAGGGCACTTTTCTAAGGCACTTTGTCTTCTTCAATGACAAATCTGCCTTCAAGCGCCATCTTCTGGAAGAAAGGAAAAAATAAAGCGATAGTGAATTCGTCACTAGAGGCGCTGGGTGCAATCATCAATGCAAGTGCAAGTGTCCCAAGGTGCAATCGCTAAATTGGCAACACTAAGGTCTCAAATGTGCATCCGGGCCATGAACTTAAAAAAAAACTTCTATGTAAACACACCTACAGCTATTCAAAATGTTGTCATATTTTACAATATTAGTTATGGCGAGTTACGGGCCTTATGGGTCAGTGCATGACAGCGCTCTAAAGGCGGAGTATAGAAAAAGAGGTGCAAAAGTAAGCGGGCTGTATATGTGGCGTGTTCGATATTAACTTTCACATAAAATCACAAATAAAGGCGAGAAGTAAACTTTGTCGTGCCTGTAAATGTAATAACTTCGACAATGACAGCTTAGACATTGACAGCCACCACCTCCCACCTCGCAGATAGTGACGCCAAATAGTAGGCGGCAGCCCTCATTAGCCATGATAGGCGCAATGTTGCCATTTCAGCACATTATATGCCATATTGCACGGTAAATTGGCCACATTGAGGTCTCCAAAATAACTAATGATATGGACACTATGGAATGAAATGATATGCGTTGAAATTTACAGCCACCAACTTATATAGGTAGTGGTGCCAACTAGTGTGCAGCCTGCAGGAATACGGTGGCCCTCATTACTAGAGAATAAAGTATCAAACTATGATGCGAGAAACGTGTCGATCCAAATGCAAACATTGTAATAGTAATCGAGCAAAAAGAAGTTAGTAAAAATCTCACCTAACAAAAAAAAACAACATTATGAATTTAGAGACTAATACTAAACAATATAGATGGCGCCTCAAGTACATGTTTGAAAAATATGCCATGGACGTTTCCGTTCCAAGCTACCCCATTATTCGTAATTATTCTAGTGCACTGCCCTGTGCAAGATTGCAATTAATAGTGATATAGAAAATCACTATTCATTTCACACTCGCATTCATATATTTTCATTATTTAAATATAAATGTAAAATTTTCTCACTGTTCGACGAAATATTTGGTGATTACATATTTTTTTACAAAGCCTCAAATAACTTTATTGCAACGATGTTGTTGCCTGTAAATAAAAAAACTCCGAAGTGTGAGTGAAATATATCACCACGTCGATGTCTATTACCACAGCTTTTACTATTGTTTTGTAATGCATTGTAAATGCCCTAAATCTATAGATGTGTCTCTTTTACTGACACACAATCTTATTTGTTCGTTTCATGAATATGAACGAGAAAATAGTTGATATCTAATCGCTTCCTCGCGCTTGGTAGGACTAGTGCCTTAGGAAAATTCATACCATTTTCCAAGACCTATCCAATGATCCCACACGGCTATGTTCTCTTTTTCGATTCTCTGCTATATGTGCTCCCTAGCCTAGTGAACTTGATTGTTTCAAAAACATCTTCATTAGGACTTTTCTGAAGTAATAATGGTAACACTGATATCCAATCTGTCAGATGGATTTCCAGATTTTTAGAGCTAACTGCAAAACAATTTAAACTATATTCACTTAAATTAAAATTCATTTCAGAAAAGCTGCAAAGTTGTGTCTTATTTTATCATGTTAGCGAATTGATAGACAGGTAATTTGTTTTGATTTAGTTTTACAGTGTTTGTAAGGTTTTAGGTCTAATTTGCACCTAAGTATAATATTTCGTTTTATACAGTGTAATGTGATACTATTACAAGTATAGCAGCCAACCATGAGCAAAATGTATTAGTTTAAATCGTCTTCAGTACAGACTGTACTGTACTGTACAGTTAAAAGGTTAGTGGATATTTTTCATTTCTTATTAGACAAATTAAATCTCTTAATAATTTTACCACTATATAATGGAGGCAGGACCTTAAAGAATAGTACAGTACAGTTTTACAGTCCGTCTCAACTGGGAATAAATTCAGGCTTTTAAAGTTAACTTTATACCTATGTTTACAAATAAAACACTGACTTAGATTATGCCAGAGTAAGATCCTCTTTAAGGATAAGTACCTGGGCCATAACATAGAGCTTTGCTCGCTTTTTCCAGATTCCTGTGAGGTCTAGCTACATCGTTTTTCACACCCATAATCCCCCGTTTTGCTATTTTCATCCAAATTGAGAAATGGACGTGAGTTTGAATTTGCTGAACTTGCGTTCTTAATTTTACAGAAACTTGATCAAGCATATGCAATAAAGAAGGTTTTGTTACTTTCGTATCAAAGTTTTTATATATATTTTTTTGTACGGTATTCAGGTATCAATCACACCATCAATCCCATACAATTTTTTTTTACCAACTCTCTTATAAAATTAAAAACCAAATGCTTAGAATTGATAACTGATACCGTGGTTAAAATATCGTCGCAATGTTTTGCTCGACCCTGTGGATTTGATATTTATATTTATTAATTTTCAAATAAGATTCCAGATTCAACATGGCATGGCTAGTTTACTTATTTAATTTATTTATTATAAAATTGGACACTATTATTAACTGTTTCTTTAGCTGAAATTTGATTCTGATGTCTCTGCAACATCATCAAAACAACAGAACATTAAGTTATCACACTGTAATTTGCACCTTAAATCAAAGTTAAAACCATTTAGCACAACAAGGTTTCCCTGCTCAAACCCAATAAGTCGAGATACTTTGTTTTACAATTGTGAACTTTCTATGTTCTACGTCAAATTCAAATTTTATTGTTTTCTTAAGGCAACTTATCGGGTTTGAGCAGGGAACCCTCGCAATTACAAATCTATCCTCCATTAAAATGCTTACTGTCAGTACGGTTTAAGACTGATGCCTTAAGTAATCCACCCCTGCATGCCCACAGTCAAATTTTTTGGTGCTGTTTTTGGTGCCCCCCAGACCTGATTCCCAAAGCAATTGCTTAATTTGCTTATGGGCTAATCCGGCACTGTCTACTGTATTATCCATTGCCTTTAGGTACATGTAACCTTTTAAAAAAAAAAACGACGATTCAGTCGTTAAATTGTTTCCTTCTCTTTCACACTTGTTTAAGGATAGAAGATATGGGCACATTCTAGTATCACTCTAGGCTTGCAGAATTGACAGGGCCCGATAGTTATCGCGTACTGAAAGGATTCGGTAGGCGTCCAACAAGATGGCGCGACGATCTAGAGAACGTCGCGGGAATCCCATGGATGCGAGTGGCACAGGACCGACCGGTCTGTGGCATGGCGAGCTTTGCATTGGGATTGGGCCTATGCTCAGTGAAGGTCTTTTGGTTGATATGATATGATGATAATACTCACGGGCATTGTGTTGGACTAGTTGTCCCCTTTTTTTTTTTAATCTTGGGAAAATGCCTTTACGCATCCCGTCCGGCCGGGGGACCAAACTGCCCGGACTACCGTCTAAAAACCCAAGGGTTTACCCACGGTTTACCTCATGCCGCATAGTGACGGGGTGCGGGATCGCCGTGACGCATTCAACCGCTGCCCCGTCGCGGCCGCCCGCCGGAGCAGGACTCCTCCAAGTTGGGGCTGGAAGCCCCCTACCGCTGGAGGTGTGCCGAGAAAACAAGACACGCCGACCAGCCCGAGGACTCGACCCACGGGCAGTGAACCCCCCGGTTCACCACCCGAGTCCTCAGCAGCAATCCACTAGGGGTTGGGTTCCGGGGAAACTCCTTCCCCCTTCTGTGGATTCTGCGCACCTCAGGTGGGATTGCGGAAGACAGGGAGAACGGCGCGTCGTAATACCGACACTCCTCTTCCCCCACAACCCCACCCCACAAAAGCAGCCCTTACGGGCCGCAACCTCCAAGTGAGGCCCCAGTCAGCAGGTGACCGGGGCCGCACAAACGTCGCCCTGAAAAGGGCAACGTCCCCACTCGTCTCCTCTGCAACGCCCTTTGCTTAAATCAAAGGGACGTGCAGAGAGACACTCTCGAGGCTAGAGCCTCCCCCCCCGCATGCGGGAAATTGTAGACCGATGCCCAGGGTGCACCGGCACCAAGCACTCCCGTTCCCCCAGACGAATCCGAAAGGACTGGCAGCACTTGGGCACACGTGGATGACGTGGCGGAACCCGACTCGCACCCCGGAATAGTTGTGCCCTGCGACTTCGCGTGATAATTTTACGATAATATAGTATTAAAATGACAATAACTTTCCTTTCCCACATCAAACACAGTTTATCCAAATAAGCTCTATCTTTAAAAACTGCTTGCAAATCGGTCCAGTAGTTCCAGACATTAACTCTACCAAACAGACAGACAAGGAAAGAAAGAGATAAAAAATAGGTACGCCTTTATTTATTTATTTATTTAAACTTTATTGCACATTAGTAAAACTAATACAAAAGGTGAACTTAATGCCATAAGGCATTCTCTACCAGTTAAACCTTTGGACATAATGGAAAATGTTTTGGCGGTGCAATAGAGGCTACTTACAAGTAGCCACACTGTAAAAATATAACATATAGAAGCAAATTAAATAAAAATAAATAAACTACACACATAATATATAGTATAAATATACATAAATATAAGTAAATAATACAATAATAGCAATAGATAAATCTGAGACGCAAAATAAGGTATAACGTGACACAAACAGCACGCGACACGTAAAAGTTCGATCCAGCTCTACAGCAAGGCGTAGATCACGTGTACGTGGCACGTGTTGCGAGATGAAGGTTACGTACACAGTTCTAGGACGTTTCATGTAGATATGTATACAAAATAGGTTCTGCCATGCGCTGTTCAGAAAACGGCGTCACCTGTGTTTCAGTTTCAACTTTCAGCATAGGTACTTTACGCTTATTAAACTATTTAAAATTTGTAAAATTCTTCCAGTAAGCTTAAAACATAAATACCTCATAGCAATAAATAACCACAGCCATCAAGAGCATAATCTATCTCAAATAAGTCACAAATATGGCACGAGGGCGGTGTCCGCGGGTAAATTCGATGTACCCAGAATAAATAATTACTATGGTGATAGAACATTGAAAAAGCGTGTTCCGTATATATACAACAATTTGCCCGTGAACATCAGATCAGAGCCCAATCTAAATAAATTTAAAAACTAGTTCAAAAACACTTATTAGAGTCATTAATAGAGCATAATTTAAAATAAGAATTTAGATAAGTACTTATTCATAATATTCCACTGATCTCAACCACTGAGCCATACATTTTTTTTTACTACCTCGAAAAAAATTAAAATCCCAAAAAACGTGTTTAGAATCGATAGCCGATTCTGTGGGTAAAATATCGTCATAATGTTTTGCTTGACCCTGTATTACATATGTAGCCATTGTTTATCCTTTGCATTGATCTATTATAAGTAAGGATTCACAATCAGCCGAAGAAATTTGGCCCGTCAAAACGGGTGCCCGAACAAGTCGGGCACCTGTTTGGCGCTTAGAAAATTTGAAAGAAAGAAACATTTATTCGCAACATCACACATACATGTTTACATAAAAAGAGAAATAGACGAGAAGAAGTGATAGTTGCGAAACGGTCTCAACTCAGCATATGTTGGCCTGGCTCCAGAGTCAAGCCAACGCTGCCTGGTCTTCCGCTGAGACCGCTCGGTGAAAAGACACAGACGGTGATACATTAAAATACAAACTCCTAAATAGATAAACTAATATCATAAAATAAAATTGACACTTAAATCTTATAGTGTTAGGTTTACTATATTTATCTTGACACATATTATAAAGACGCGTTATTAGCATATTGGAACGTATTTTCTAATGTCAGTTTGCTCCATATATTTTGTCATTTTCTGTTAGGCACTGCTCGTCCATATGTTATTACAGATCCTTTGCATACGAAGTTGTATGAGTATATGACGCTAATTCTTTACCACCACCACCACAACAGCCTATTCAAGTCCCACTGCTGGGGACAGGCCTCCTTTCATCACGTGAGAGTTTGGGCTATAGACCTCACGCGAGCCCAGTGCGGATTGACACACATCCTCGAATTACTTCGCAGATGTGTGCAGGTTTCCTCACGATGTTTTCCTTCACCAAAAAGCTCAGTGGTAAATTCCAATTGAATTTCGCACATAAGTAATTTCAGAGGTGCGAGCCGGATTCGAACCCCCGATGCTCTGCATGAGAGGCGGTAACCCAAAGCACTAGGCTACCTACCACGGCTTTTTACCACTAGGCTATATATACCACGGCTTTTTTTCACATTTCAGTTTCAGCATACGCTTATTATGTAGCCTTTGCACCATTGACCTATAATAACATATGGACGAACAGTGCCTAACAGAATATGTCAAAATGTATGGAGCAAACTGATATTAGAAAATACATTCCAATATGCTAATAACGCCTCTTTATAATATGTGTCAAGATAAATATTTTATACAAAAGCAAACCTAACACTATAAGATTTAAGTGTCAAATTTTCCGAGTGCCAACAAGTCGGGCACCCGTTTTGACGGGCCATTTTTCTTCGGCTGATTGTGAATCCTTACTTATAATAGATCAATGCTTTGCACAGTGCACACCCAATCGTATTATCATAGTATGACGCTCTGATTATTTACAGCAGCGCAGCGGCATTGCGTTTGGCCATCCGTTTGCAATGCGAATTACAACCATCAATAGTTTTTCAATACGACTTCAATAAGTATTAATAAAACCCTTCAAAATAATGTATAATGTTAAATATAATATATTAAGTTAATGTAATAATATGTTAATGTATCTAATGAAAGTATATAGTGTTATTATTATTGTCAATGATTTTGGTCCAAATGTAGGTAGATATCTCTTTTAAATTGCTATGCCCTACCAGGGTTCATATACATCTTAGCACTGTAAAAGTAACTCTAAGGATTCTTGATACGACATTGGCCCGTCCTGGGTTATCGTAACGTGGTACGATTCCTGGGCTGCGGCTGAACAGGCGTCCCGTCCTGGAACCCTATGCCACAGCGGTTGTTGCTTCAGCTGCCGCCACCGTCCCGGTCTGCTGCAGACGAAGAATGGGCCACCACCGGCTCTTGTGCCGGAAAAGTTAGGTTACCTCGTGCCCCGCACAATGAAACCACATAAAACTGGATACACGCAGTTTAATATACTGATAATAAAATAACTAATAAACTGAACTGACTGAACCGTTACAATCCTGGTTTATTTTAATCAATTTCTCCGAGCGCCATGCTCATTGAACCTTTACATGACCGTTGAAATTACAAGAGAGGATATTAGTACATGAAAAATCCGCGCGAGGGCGCTGCGGTGGTGAATGTTGCTACAGCGAAAAACGATTAAGGCTTACATGAAGGGTTGCTAGCGGTAAATCAAAAATGATGTTCAATTTGCGTGAACAATTCTACTGTACCTAACACCGGTGTATATGCTGCAATAAATGATTATGATTAAGTATTAATTATTTTTAGTCATATAATATTAGATCGGCTACTTAAAAAGTATATTTACTTAATTTAAAAATAGTATGTCCCACAAGTATTTGAAGCATTAACACTATACCTACTAACAAGTTAGTATCTATTATATTAATTAAGTCAGGGATACACTAGGGGACAAATGTCCTACGAGACGTGTCGTGAGCGACGTCGGGTAAAACGACGTGACATTGCCGGACTTCGCTCGACATGAACGCCGCTGTGGTCATAATAAGCTACGCGATGACGCCATTTGACATATCTATGTCAAGCTACATGTCTCTTGACATGTCGCCACTTGTGTGTGGCGTGAGTACGTGAGTGTGACACATGTCGTAGGACATTTGTCCAATCCAATAGTGTATCCCTAGGTTTATTATTTATTTATTTATTTAAACTTTATTGCACATTAGTAATAACTAATACAAAAGGCGAACTTAATGCCATAAGGCATTCTCTATCCAGTTAAACCTATTGGAAGTGTTACAAGTTGTAACACTTCCAACTTCGCTATATTTACTGTGATAATCAGTGATAACTGATAATATAAATATTTACATGACATAAGGAAATGTATTTCAATTACGGTTACGTCAACTAAGTCAGTAGGTCTAGTGTATTTTTTACACCAAAAATGCAAAACGATGTCACGAAGTTATTCGAGTAAACTATTCACGATCAGTTTTGTTTTAACACGCGAGTGTAAGCTTCAACTTCGGGCTCGGTTTGTTTTTACCTCTTCTCACATGAGTGTAAATCTTTATTTGTGCTAAACGCATCGAACGCGTTTTAGTTTATTCATCATTTTTGTATGAGAACACAAACAGCACCCCTAGCGGCAAAACATGGAGTCAATTCAGCGAGTGACATTTACTTTACGAAAACGGATGTGAATTCGTTAACACGTTTTCTGACTAACTGCGAGTGTAAGCTCGTATTTGACAGTTTGAAAAGTAAATTAAACGAAACGCAAGAAGTAAAGTTACTCACCCGACTTTATCACGTGAGAACGTGAGAACTTAGGTTTTCGAACCTGTCGAATCCAAATTTACTTCAAAATTTTAGATTTTTAAAGTGAATTAAATGATATATGTATGTCGTTTATGTCTTAATATGCTTGTATTGTGTTCTTGAGAAAATTTTTACTAAGTATGTTATTTATTTAAGCTTCTTCCCATACGTATAAGTGTGTCTTTCTTTTTTAATGTTGAGATACTCCACGTTTGTGACGAATATACCTATAACTATGTACTTCGATTTGGTTCAACAAAAAACGAAATTACATAAATTACTCCGGGTTGCCTAGAAATTTTAGAAAATGTAGGTAACTTGGCAACACTTATGGCCATTTTGACAATTTTGACAGAAAAAACCTGAAGAAACGCAAACGCGATCGAGACGTTATAACTCACTGCCTTCCGTCACATATTTGACATTGTCATGATTGACGTTTACCAAGCCTCCTCAAATTTGATATTAATGATAATTTAAATGTTTATTATTGAATAATTGCCGGCCTGAGGCCAATATTTTGATAATGGCGAAGTGTCCAAGACAGAAACCATCAATTTTATAGTGTATAGCGGATGTCGCAAAGTGATGGTGACAATACATGAACGTGTGCGAGAACGGTGTTGACAAATGCACTCAAAGGTTAAAGATGAACGTTTTACGAATAGTTTACTCGAAGTGTTTGGAGTTGAGAAGATGGACGTTGACGTTTGTTTCACCTCAGCCTCACCAAGTTTACTTGATTTATCTTTTATATCGTACATTAATTGTTTCCTCCATACAAATGCTCGGCCCGTAGGCCATACTTGAGAGTGGCAAAATTGTCTTGCATATACTTAGAAAGAAGCCATTATATAAGAGAACAGAAGAGAAGAATTATATTTTAAGATCCATACTTTGAATTGAGACAAATTTCTTGTAACGTAGAAAGAATTGGCGCAGCTCGTGTTACTTTTATCAAATACAAAGGAGAATGCGTGCATAGAAGCAAGAAACAGTAAGTATTAGACATAATAATAGTATTTATTTTTATTTGACATATGCAATACCCACTGCTGGGCACAAGCCTCCTCTCATCACCAGAGGGTTTGGGCCCTACACAGGCGCAGTTTGGATTGGGGACTCACACATGTACCTACATTCTTGAATTACTTCGCAAATGCGTGCATGTTTCTTTACGATTCACTATGTTTTCGTTCACCGAAAAGCCAAGTAGTAGGTAATTTTGCACAAAAGTAACTCAGAGATGCGAGCCGGATTCGAACGCCCGCCGATCCTCTGCATGAAGAGTTCTATAGGTGATGGTATGGGTGAAATGGTTCCGAATGGAGGACCGATCACCCGACTGATCCAGGCAGTCGTCCCCTTTCATAAATAGGTGATGGTGGACTAGTAGTTGGCCACCATCACGGCTTCAATTAAATACCTAATATACACTTACATTTTCTTTCAGTGTTCCTTCTGGCTCTGCCCCAGCAAGTCAAGTGGAACTGTGGCAACTTTAAGACCAGACCCCGTGGCTGAGCCAACTGCTGATTCCTACCAGAATTTCATCAAGTTTTAAGTAGTTTAAACACTAATAAATCATGCTATATATTCCATTGAGTTTATTATTGGTGTTATTTATTGTAAGTATGTATATTTCTTTAGCAAATGTCAGCAACTAGCAACTGATCGATCAAAGCACAACCGAAGCTACTAACCGCAGAAAGCTGAAATTTGGCATATAGGTTCCTTGGGGAATTGGGGGGTGTTACTAAGCATAATTCCCGCGGGAACGCTCCGAATTCCACGTGAATGAAGTAACCGTCGGAATAAGCTAGATTGATATAATGCTTTTAGGTATTCGCATCAGTCAAGAATGTTGGCCGCTCTATTTAGCTATAAGTACCTACTAAGCCACAATTTTGCATTTATAGTATTTCCCTTTACATGATTTATTTAACGTTATTCTACCACATATGTAGCGGGAGTGGTGATGATGAGAACAAACTACTTTCTTGGTTAGTTTCAAGTTGATTTATTTCATAATAATTTAGAACGCTTAAATGGGTGGGGCTCACAAGAATGTGCCGTCACACACTGGAAATTCTTGTGAGCATCACCCAATATGTACTTATGTCTACCGAAACGATAATCCATGACACGGCCTATCTCTCTTCCGTGCCGTGCCTTGTGGACGATGCCGATGGTGCTGGCACAATCCTCCACGCCTGGAAAGACTATTGCTATATCGACTACGTCGCGATGTACGCCTCTTCATCGTTCAGCAAAAAGGCTGGTTTCAAGCGACCGATTGATTCGCACGTCGCTTTGCCTTCTCTATTAATCAGGTTCCCACGCTTTGCTCCTCCTCTCAACCACTATAAATGGGCCATCATAAGGCGGCGTTAGAGTAGGGCGGAGTATGACGCTTCTTACGCTTCTTGTGAACATTTCTGTAATTGGCCTTTCCCTTCTTGGACCGAGACAACATTAGCAATACTTAAGTATCTTCCCTTAAACATCTCTGTAAAACTATCGTAGGAACAGTTCCTCATTAAAAAACATTCCTGCGGTAGCCTAATCGGTATTCCATATACTTTCCTCGCAGCGCTATATCCGGTTTCTTCCTGTAAACTATGCTTGTAAACAACTCCTACGTCCCAACTATAATATGGTAGGAAACTCTTCAACCGAGTTCTCTCTTTCGCTTCTTGCCCAAATACTAGCTATACAGATAGCCATGTAGGCAATACCAGCAATTTTGTAAGGCACTGAAAAGTCCTGCATGCCGCGTGTCTTCTAAATTTTATCTCCATGTTTAGTATCTTCAAAAATGTTCATACTATTAGCCTGACAGTGACCTTGACAGATCGAATTGCGTATACTACTGCGTTTCTGTCATACTAAAAGTCACTCGAAAACGTGAACGTTTTCGTTTACTCACTTACTCTGACTACATATTTTTGCTGTGTTTACAGTCTTATACAAAATGGACTGTGATAAGTGTAAAAAAAGTCTAACGGACAAAGACTTAATTAAATGCACAACATGTCATCTACAAACGCACTACACCTGCGTGGATATGTCAGAATCTGACTTTAAAAAAATCTTGCCGATGAACAAAATCAAGTGGAAATGTCCTGGATGTAAATCTAAGAAGCATTTGGGTTCCGCTATCGCGAGCGGTGTTGCTTCTCCTAAAGGTGCCCCGGAATCGAACACATCTATTCTGAACATCGACACCGAGGCACTTACGGCCTATTTAGACGCCAAATTCGAAACCTTGCGCGAGCAATGGCGAAGTGACATCTGCAAAGCTATTGAGGATGCAACCAACACCCTAAGAAGTGACCTCCAAAGCCTCGATCTTCGAATCATCGCGTGCGAGGAGAACGTTGAAAAGCTGGCACAAAAACTAGAAGCGGCATCGAATGGCCCAGATAATAGCAGCCTGAAGCTGGAAAACGAACAGCTTCGCAACGACATGAACACACTACAGGCAAAATTAGATGAAATGGACCAAGCGGCCCGCGCCTGCAACTTGGAAATTCAGAATATCCCTGAAACAAAAGGGGAGGACCTCGTACGCTTGGCAAGTGACATCGGTAAACTCATTGGAGTCGATCTTTCTAGTGATAAAATAAAAGCCATTCACCGAACTGCTCGCAATACTCCCGGCGACCGCCCAAAGAATATAGTGGTCCAGCTCACTACCAGGCGACTTCGCGACGACGTCATTGCCGCGGCCCGTGCTCGCCGAGAACTCTCAACTGCGAGTCTCTTTCCACAATCTAGCAGCGCTGCTGTGGCAGGCGCCAGGCGCTTCTACATCAATGAGCACCTCACACTGAAAACCAAAATCCTTTTTGCAAGCGCAAGGAAGTTGGCCAAGGACAAGGGTTATAAGTTCGTTTGGGTCAAGAATGCTAATATCTTAGTACGGAAAACTGACGAATCCCGTGTTCTGAACATTCGCAACGAAAATGATCTCTTGAAAATATGACTATCATATCATCTGCATAAACATATTAATAAGCTGTATTTCCATTCGGTTAATTTCTTCTTGGGCTGTTTAACTTTGTCGACAGGGAGCATTTTACTTGTTATATTCGTATTCTTTTACTCGACTATATTTAATAGTTAGTCAAAAATTGTCAATTTACTATCAAAATTGTGGTGGTTTAAAGTCAAAACTTCATGAATTGCGCCAGAATTTGCTGTCTTGTAACTATGATGTAGTAGTAATTGTAGAGACTTGGTTAAATGATTCCATACAGGACGCTGAAATAGCAACCGATGACTACGTTCTCTTTAGGCGTGATCGTAACTTAGAAAAGACTCGCAAGAAAAGCGGAGGAGGCGTACTCATCGCAGTAAGGAAAAAAATTGTTGTTATAAGGCGCGCTGATTTTGAGGCAGACGACTCTGAGGAGATATACTTACTATTCCCGAATTCCAAATATAATTTAATAATGTGTGCTTGCTACATACCACCCTCTGTAAATAATGAGTTTTATGAAAATAATTTCCTCAAGATTCAAGACATTTATTCTAACATGTGCCCCTGCAAACTTTTGTTATTGGGCGATTATAATTTACCTGATATAAAATGGCATTTTAACGGCAGCGCAGCTCCTAGTTCTCCTCTTTCAACCGATCATGTAATTGCTAAACATCTCGCATACACTATGGCATTAACCAACCTAAAACAGCATAACCATATTCAAAATGAAAATGGAAGAACTCTGGACTTGGTGTTCTGTGATGACGATTGCGTCTTATCTTCGGCTTCGGATCCGTTGCTCAATAACGTACCTCATCATCCTCCTTTAGAAATACTATTTGAAATATCACAGTTCAAGCCCCTTACTCGTTCAAATAGACTTAAACGCAATTATCATAAGGCTGATTATGAAAAAATTACCACAGATATTAACGCTATAGACTGGTCTTCTGAGTTTGAACAATTAGAGCCTGAGGCTTGTGTATCAAAGTTTTATACCCACATCAACCAAATTATTGATAGACACGTTCCACAGACTGAATCTCGCTCCTCTCATTTTCCTGTCTGGTTCTCCAGAGGGCTCATACGCACCTTAAGGCGTAAACAAAAAATTCAATTACGCTGGTCTATTTACAAATCACAAAGGGACTATCAAGAATTTGCGCTGTTACGCACTCGAGTAAAAGTTTTGCTTCAAAAATGTTACCTAGCATACATTAGCAACATTGAAGACTCCATGCGTAATAATATAAAACAGTTCTGGAAATATTCATCGAACCTGAGACATTCGAATCCTGGCTATCCTGCCGTAATGAAGCTTGATGATGTAAGTTCGGAGAGCCCCAGCGATATCTGTAACATGTTTTCTAACTATTTCCACTCAGTGTTTGAGTCCTCCACCCCTCAATATTATGACATAAACAACTTTGAAGAGTCTTACGACGATAACGCACATATAAATTTATCTAATTTAAACTTCACTATAAAAGAAGTGACTGAATCGTTAAAACAGATTGACGAAAATAAAGGCCCTGGACCGGATGCCATTAACCCAGTATTTATTAAACGCACTTCCACTGCCTTAGCACTGCCGTTACAAATTATATTCAATAAGTGCTTGCATGAGGGCATCTTTCCAAATCAGTGGAAAGTGGCTCATGTAACACCTATCCATAAATCTGGGCCTAAGGACCGAGTCAATAACTATCGTCCAATATCAATACTTTCATGCATCCCCAAAGTGTTTGAGAAGCTTGTACATAGGCGGGTATTTGAGGGCGTTAAAAACAGCATTCTGGATGAGCAACACGGGTTCGTTCAAGGTAAATCTACCGCTTCTAATCTTATCCTGTTCACAAATTCAATTTTTTGTTCCTTGGATGCAAGGGCACAGGTAGATACCATATATACTGACTTCGAAAAGGCTTTTGACAAAGTCGATCACCTGATACTTCTTAAAAAGCTCTCATTCAATGGAATAAAAGGTAATCTTCTCAGATGGTTCGCCTCTTACCTTCGCAACCGTACTCAATCAGTAGTCGTCAATGGGTTTAAGTCGTCGCCATTAGTAGTAACGTCTGGGGTGCCGCAAGGCTCCATATTAGGACCCCTCTTATTTATCTTATATGTCAATGACATATCACTTTGCTTTCAACACTGTAATTTCCTGTTATACGCCGATGATTTAAAAATATTTAAAGTTATTAAATCAGTAGACGATACCTTGCTTCTTCAAGACGATTTAAATAGATTATACGAATTCTGCAAACAAAATAAAATATCACTCGCATATCATAAATGTAAGCACCTAACATTTACAAGAAAAAAACAAATTATAACTAATACCTATCATTTGAATCAGCATCCGTTAGACGTTGTTAAAAACATACGAGATTTAGGGCTATACGTCGACGAAAAACTCACTCTAGATACACATGTCGATCACATTTTAAAAAAATCTTACCGAATGCTGGGTTTCATAATGCGCATAACAAAACCCTTCAAATCTAAACTTTCTCTACTTTATCTTTTCCAATCGTTGGTTCGATCTAATCTTGAGTACGCCTCCGTCGCCTGGAATCCGTATTATAAAGTCTACTCAAATAGAATTGAAATGATTCAAAAAAAGTTTCTACGATATCTGAATTATAGAATGCAAGCTCCGAAATGTTCTTATCGTTCCCTTTTAGTCAATTATAACATGTTATCCCTAAAAGACAGGCGTTCAGTGGCGGATGCTGTCATGCTTCGCAATATTTGCATCGGCGAGATCAACTGCCCCAAGCTCCTGGCTGCTTTGCGATTCAGAGTCCCACGCCAGCTATCGAGGACAAAACAACTTTTCTCTCTTCCGAAAACGAAGACCAAAGCTGGAAAACGAGCTCCTTTATACAGACTGTGTGACCACCACAATAACCTGCTCAACGATGTCGATATGTTTTCTTGCTCCCGTGCCCAGTTTAAGACTGCTGTTACTACTATATACAATAATAATATAGTAATGTCATAAAGTCAAGAGTAAATTGCCCTTTTATTTATTTTTTATTTTCTTCTTCTATTTAAAGATTTTTTATTTTTTATTTTATTTAACTTGTAAAGTTGAAAAGTCAAAACGTGTCAGTCATCGCATGTTGCTCGAAATTAAGTACTTACGTATTCTTTTATTTATGTTCTCAGTGAGATATGTTAAGGAAATAACTACAACTATTGTTACTTAGTCAATATTTATATTTATCTATAAGTAATTCTTTGTTAATTTCTGTTTTATCTCCAATAAATAAATAAATATTACTCGCTCGTCACTCATTCGTATTAATCAAAATACACTCGCTAAACCTTGTCACAAAACGTACCGTTAGGGGCGCTGTTCAAGTTTTCATACAATCTTGATGTAAACGCAAACGCGGTCGAGAAGTATTTTCCAGGTCCGAAAAATACACTTGAGGTACAGAAAGGTCATTCAATAAAATTGACATTCACTTGCGTCCTTTTGGAATAATGGTTAGTTGCCCTGCACCCGTCAAACGCATTGCCTTCACGAGCCACACAACTGTTAAACGCTAGCTAAACAAAACAAAACCTCAGTCCTTTGTTATAAGAGAGGCTTGAGTCGCAAGATTATCTTTGTTTTCAGGTCATATCATGCCTACCGTTGCTACGCGTTTATATTATGTTATCGAGTGAGAGCATTCATAGCTAGAAGTAGTTACGTAATCTACATTGTATACACGTGTATTAGTGTATTCTATGCGGTTAATTAAGTCTGAATAGTGGATGTTTGTACTCGCCGTACCTATTCAACTCTAAAACTCCTTAGAGTAGCCCGCGACATCGTCCGTTTTCAATGGGATAAACATCAATCAATCAATTTTTTTTTCTGCCAATGTAAAAATTTGGGAAACGAGCGGATTAAATCAAATTATTATTTGGCTTTTGATACTTTGATGTTGGTACTTTAATCCAGGTTTGCCAAACTTTATCCAAATTCGTTAAGACGTGTTTTAAAGTGCGAAAGGGAGACAAACGTCTTAACTGTCACATACAATATTAGAGTTCCTTCCGAAGAAATCACGATTCATTTCGATGAGATGATTATTGGTCCAAAATTTCCTGAATTGCGTACTTAGCTGATTTATTGAAAAAAAATTGAAAACAAAATCAATCAAAGCGAGACGGAATCAATTCTTCACGTACCTATTCGTTCCGTTCTTTGAAATTTCAATTTCAACATAATAATGTATATGAAAGGTTTCTACTTGTTCAGAGTCCCAAAATAAATCTGTTATTCCAAAACTCTGAAGAAATATCGTTATGAACGATACCTACTCATACAATGCTATTGCTAAAGTTACTAAAATGTCAAACTTTCTTTACGCTTATGAAACGTTCAAGATATAGGTAAATAAGATCTTTTGAAACTACACTGGATACGTAACTGTCTCAAAAATAAGCACTTTATTATGGAAATACTTCTAAATGATAATGATTGTATTTACGGAGGTTTGTATTATACTTTGTACCTACTGTCACAGAATATTTAATACTACTACATACAGAATGGCCACGGAATCACCCGCCTGAATCTAGCCGGCGCGCAACTCGCGCCCCAACTCGCCTTACCGTATTTGTTTCATCCTGAGATGAAGAGTGAATCCATGATACAATAATATCAGTGGCGGACTAAGCCTGTCGGGGGCCCGGGGCGGAAAATCGAAATGGGGCCCCCCTCCTTGCCTGTGTAGATGTGTTGATGGTATATGTTAGGCTCCTGTGCACTGACTACCTAACACATTTAGTTGAAAGGACCATGCGTCAAAATGGGCCTGAAACCAACCGCATTGAGAGTTATGTCAATAAATAGGTCTTAAAATCTACTTTATTTCATTATATGGGCACAAAGCCGAATTCCATTGCAGAACTGAGATATTTATATTTTAGTCACGGTGAGTACGAGCTACGATAAATGCATTCGGAGAATATTCATATTCTGGAGGGTAGGTATTGAGCAAACCCAATTAAAAAAAACCGGCCAAGTGCGTGTCGGGCCACGCGCAAAGTATAGGGTTCCGAAATTGACGATGCCCACAGTACCTTTCTAAGACTTATTAGCATCTAGCTAGCGCACGTCATACCACTGGTATGGTATGACGTGCCCGCCCGACGCCCCTGCCGCTCGAGAAAAATCATCACCATAAGTTGGTCGACTATTACTCGTAAGTTTGTATAGCCTACTTAGCTCTGATAGTTTTCCTTTCAACTACGTTATATATGCCACAACCGTGATTTTTTTCAGCCATCCAAATACCACCATTTAGCTGGCAGAGGGGGGGGGGGGACACGTGACCCTAACAAATAATAGCACTTTAAAGCTTAATATTTCACAAACGCATCAATTAATCAAAAAATGGTTTTAACAAACCCACAATATTTTTTTAAGACCTATATTCAACGATATGCCGCACCATAGGGTACGCAAGAAAAAAAAAATACATCCCCACTTTACGAGTAGGGGAGGTACCCTATAAAAAAATATATTTCAAAATTTTATTGTACCACTTTGTCAGCGTAACTAATATGCATATACATGCCAAATTACAGCTCTCTAGACCTAAGCATCTCCGAGCAATAGTGCGGACAGACGGACGGACGGACGGACGGACGGACATGGCGAAACTATAAGGGTTCCTTGTGGACTTCGGAACCCTAAAAATGAAGGATATTGACCGTTCCATTAATTATTCGTTCGGTGTCATTTCTTGTTGAATATCGTGTTTTACCAATAATAATATTATTTCGAGTCATTTAAAACCTCTTCTACCTAGGTATCTATTCTTAAGTACCTATCTCTATCTCAAAGAGAACCTATTTTTTAATAGATCTTATTTACTCTGACTGAAATATAAATATCTCAGTTCTGCAATGGAATTCGGCTTTGTGCCCATATAATGAAATAAAGTAGATTTAAAGACCTATTTAATGACTTAAGTTTCAGCTCTGTTGGTTTCAGAACCAGGCTCCATACAAAGTTGCCCATGGTCCTTTGTTCGCTTACCATCAGGTGGCCTGTGTGGTCGTTTACATTTATACATCCATACTTAATATTATAAATGCGAAGCGAAAGTAACTTTGACTCTCTGTTGCGTCTTCACGCTCAAATCGCTTCACCAATTTAGATGAAATTTGGTATGGATGGAGATAATTTTAGTCCCGATGAAGGACATAGGCATAGCCTAATTTTGATCCCGAAAACGTATCTAGTTTCCGCGGGAACGCGAGCGCTACAACCGAATCCTACGCGGAAGTCGTGGACAGAAGCTAGTAATGTATAAGTAATCCAAGTTTGTGCCCTCGAGCGCTGAACGCAACTTAGTCAAAAATAAAAAAAAAAACAAGAGAAAATTTCGGCTGCTTTTCAGATTTTGGCGATTTTGACCCCAAAGGACTTGTTTTTGATAATACCTTCTCAGAACGTTTTTAAAGAAGACTAAATTTTCTATGATATGAGACTAGAACCGTCTCTGAGATAAAGCTTTTCAGAATTCATCATTTTTCAGAACTTTGCAATATTTTAGAAGTCACTCGAACAGCTGTAGCAGGATGTGATTCGAATTACCTCCGTCGGAGTGTGCTAGTGTTAAACACGAGCGTGTGGGGTCATGAATTGGAGTCACCTGTAGCATTTTTATATCCTACTAGCTTTTGAAGGCGATTTCGTATGCGCATAATCATCAACATTCAAACTCCGGTTTTTCCCGTTCCCGGAGGAATTTCGGAAGATCCTCTCTTAATACACCTCTACATCTCATAAGAAACCTACATACCAAATTTCAGCTTCCTACGACCAGCAGTTTCAGCTGTGCGTCACACACACCAAAAGAACTTTGGGATAACCATCGAACTACTGCCACGTTTCACCTATAGTCAGCAGACAACGCTCAGCCAAAACTGATGGTCGTAGGAAGCCGACATTTGGCATGTAGGTTTCTTAGGAGGTGTAAAGGCGCACTAAGGACAAGGGTCTTGACGGCCGGATTGGTCCAGTTGGTAGTGACCCTGCCTTCTGTTCCGATGGTCGCGGGTTCGAGTTCCGCTCGGGGCAAACTTCGTGTGATGAACACGAATGTTTGTACTCGAGTCATGGATGTTTAGTATTTATATATTATGTATGTATTTCTCTATATAAGTGTTTATATCGTTGCCTAGCACCCATAGTACAAGCTTTGCTTAGTTTGGGGCTAGGTCAATATGTGTGAAATGTTCCAAGATACTTATTTATTATTTTATTTTATTTTGTAAAATTCTTACGGAAACGGGAAAAAACGGGAGTTGAAATTTTGTTAATTGTTGTAAATGTTTTTGTGCATACGAATTCGCCTTCAAAATCTAGTTGGATATAAAAATGCTACAGGTGGCTCCAATTTGTGACTCCACACGAGCAGCACTAGCACAATCCGTCGAAGATAATTGGAAAAACATCCCGATAGAAGATCGAACAACTGTTCGATGACTTCTAAAATATTGTGAAGTCCTCAAAAATGATAAATTCTGAAAAGCTTTATCTCAGAAAATATTGGGTAAACAGAGACGGTTCTAGTATCATATTAAAGAAAATTTAGTCTTCTTTAAAAACTTCCTGAAAAGGTAGTATCAAAAACTAGTTAGTCCTTTAGGGTCAAAATCGCCAAAATCTGAAAAGCATCAGAAATTTTCTCGTTTTTTTTTTATTTTTGACAAAATTGCGTTCGCCGCTCGAGGTCACAAACTTGGATGATACATTAGGCCAACATTATAAATAAGCCTGCAAAAAATCAGAACTGCCGCATTTCGCGCACACGCTAATGTATAAAGTTACTGGATTAGAAGGACATAAGCTGCTTTTTAACCCGGAAAAACCCATAGTTCCCGCAGGAGCGCGATAACCTAATTCCACGCGGGCGAAGTAGTGGGCTGAGTCTTACGAAGTCTTTTTTAAAAACTTCCTGAAAAGGTAGTATCAAAAACTAGTTCATTAGGGTCAAAATCGCCAAAATCTGAAAAGCAGCCAAAATTTTCGCAGTTTTTTTTAAATTTCTGACAAAGTTACGTTCGGCGCTCGAGGTCATAAACTTGGATTATACATTAGGCCAACATCATAAACAGGTCTTCAAAAAATCACTGTTACTGGATTAATTTACGTATTATCATTATATTCCCACCACGGAGTCCATATTATGCGCTTAACACGGTACGGCGAGCGTTGGACTTATTACTAATATAATAGCCTTATATTATGACTATTTGTTTCCGAAAAAATCAAGTGCTTGGACCTTAGATATGGGAATATTGGGATGTATTACCAATAACTAAGTATCAATGGAATGGACTGTGGGGGCCCTCACGTCAACTAGGTCGAAACCAGAACATTGGCGTAACAATAGGGTGGCAGTGGCGCGTGGCAGAACGGGCAAAATTCCCTAACTCACTACCTGAGCTGAGGGGGCCCCTGCCCAAGAGACCGCCAGGAAAGAAAGGAATCCAAAAATTTCAGTTGTGCAATTTTGTAAATTTACGGGAGTGGGGCCCTATAGGAATGAAAGCTTTTCCTTGGGGCCTCGAGCGTGAGGTGGTACAGTTATGCCGCTGCCTGGTCGAAACTATTTTTTCAAGTTTTTTTTGCCTTAAGTACTATATTTGTTGGTGATTTGGGGGCCCCCTAGGACCGGGGGCCCGGGGCGGACCGCCCCCGCCGCCCCCCCCTTAGTCCGCCACTGAATAATATACTTTGCCAGGTATGGCAGTCCGGTATTCTGTAGTAGTGTGGGTGTCACCCTTACGACATTCGCACTGCTGTGTGTTGCAACTTGCAAGTGGTCTATTAAAATAATCCCCGACCCCTATGTATCCTGTGAGTGTTTCATTAAATTATTATGTTCATTTGTTTTTAACTTGTCCCATTTTGTGTGTTTAAACAAGTAAATGTCAATTATAATGCGCAAATAATTTGTTTTGCATTATAACGGCAGCAAATATTTCCTTCATTTTTGTTTTATTGCAATAAAGTGGCAACTCGACTTTGACGTAAGGGTGACACGTCACCCGGATTGTCAGACCTTGTTTTCTTAGACCATGAGAGAATCGATGGCCCGCGGAGTGGTACACACACGTTTACAAGTTTACAGACGTCCTCGCACGCACACAGACGTCCTCACACGCAACATTGACACTTCATTCGAATGTAGTGGTACACACACGTTTACAAGTTTACGGACGTCCTCGCACGCACATTGACGTCCTCGCACGCAAACATTGACACTTCATTCGAATTGTGTTCGAAATCCTGCTTTTATAGGCCGTGTCCACTGTGTGCTACTGTCATGTTCAAGGAATATACTTGGTCATGTCTGTTGTTGAAGGGAATGGGAAAAGACAATCAGGGCAGCGAGGTTGAGAATCGTGTGCGCTTGGGATGGGCGGCATGTTGTAAACTTAATCACCTAACAGCAAAAGCAAGGATCTTCAATGAATGCGTACTGCCAGTCTTGACCTTATAATATGGAGCTGAACATGGTAACTTTTAAGTTCCTGTTTTACCACAACCAGAACTGTTGCAATGATGATGAACAATTTGTATGGTAGATTGGGGGTAATTCTTTTATTTTTAAACACAAACTAAAATACTCACAATAAAAATAAAACTAAAAACTATAACTAAAAATAACTTATAAATAAAAAATTTGGCACAGATCAGTGTCGCTCAGCAAGGTTCCCAAAAGGCTGGCAACATTGGCCGCGCTGGATGGCAATGCTTATTCGCTGAGCGAAGTAGTGGCCAGCCCTTTGGTCACCACAGGCCTCGATGAGGCGGGCGGATAAATCCTTAAAAAGGCGACGTGCGCTGGGCCCCCAAGGCCCTAAAGTTTCGACCCCAGAAGCCACAAACATGTAACTGCTTCCCAGGGTAGCATATTTGCGGCGTTTGAAGTCTTCAGCCGAAGATGCCGCTGTGCCAGCACTGGTTTTCGTGCTCGGAATATGGGACGGTAGATAGTCATAAAAAATAAATATTTTGAAATTCAGGATAGCTGAACTCTCGAGACCTCGAGTCGTTATAGTTTATATTAAAGGGGGCCTCGGTGACCGAGCTTTTCTCGGATGATAATAGGTGAAATGGGTTTTCCTAGATATGATACCATTGACCACTACCCTTAGTCATTTTATTTGCAAATTAATTTCGTTTTATTCGTAAGAGCCGTTTCTGTGATAGAATTGGTCTGTAAGTAGGTACCTATTAAAAATAAGTTAAATATAGACGTCTACCTTGTTTTACAGTACAAGTTAATTAAAAACGGAATCCTGTATGCGAACTCTCAAGGACTCTCTCGCCAAACTTTTTTAAGGCTTCGTACTTCAGCCCAAATTTTCAATCACTTAGAAGGTTTTTGTTTCGTGGAAGCTTCTAGAACTAGAATCCTTCCCGTACGAAAGCATTGAAACATTGGCGCCCGGCTCCCTCTCAGTCGTCTATCGAAGCTCCGACGGGGTAGTCCTTCGCCATTATTTTGAAATATAAAGTCATAAATTCAGTGAATTCCCCTCGCAGACTGCTGTGCTAGGTATGAAATTAAGATTTTCTATGACATGTTCGAGGTTCTCGTAAACTACGTTGTTTGGTTTATAAATGGACGCAGTTCTGCAAACCAGATCCAACCCACACACCTGTCAAAATTGAGTTAAATATGCAGATAGGTTTTAAAACGCACCTTACACCTTCCCTATAAAAATCAAAATGATCTGACCATTTTAACCTATCAAAACAATATGTTGACAAAGTTACCATTCCACAAAACAGCAAATCCATATTTTGTAAACAAGATTCATTTCACATGGTACCTCATAGACATATAATTTTATAACTCTGTAAGGGACCAAGCGCGGTTGGATCCCGTTTGCAAAATAAAGATTTCACAGTTATATGAAACCATGTATCTTGAATCTTGTTTGCATATTAAAAATAGCCTAAATTTTTCAATTTTATGAGGGTTCATGTGACTTGGTTCCATATTGAAAATATTTTAACACATAGAAGTATTTTTACGTAATCTTTTTCACTAAATAGAGTTGTGGATTATGACATAACAGAGTTGTGGATTTATGATATTCTTTCGCGAAAAGTATTAATTACCTGATTTACAGTAAATAAAAGGGGATTGATCTTTTCAATAAAAAAGTAAGAATGTTGAATGTGGGTTGAATCCTTGTTGATTTACAGGGTCTTAATACTCTTAATACAAATAAGGGAAAAAACATTTCAACGGTTTTTTTTTGGAGAAAAATAGCAAAAATACAAAGGCAACAATAGAAAAAAATGTGGAATGAAAAAAATCCAGGAAAAATAAAGTATTTACTTATTTTGTACAAAAATCAGACCAAAAAAGGAATCCGAAAAAACCTATATTAATCTGTAAATTATTTTCTAGATTTTTCAGTTTTCATTGTTGAAAATGTCTTCTACTTCAAGGTCTAGTTGTCCTGCAAATCCTTCCAGATCATCATCCTCCAAGCGTTGTTCTGGAATAAGTTTAGTGTAAAAAAAGGTGGTATGCCTGTGGAATCAGGTGAAAGAGCTTTTAAGTCTTTTAACTTGACCTCGGGAATAGGTTTTCTCATAGGCCAAAGTACTTCCATTATTTCATTTGTGAGAGTAGCCCCCGAACGAACTTTTTTTAATATATCTACGACCACAAACTTTTCGTCGAGGTTGGTCGTCATGTAAGTTTTGAACATAGGTACCTACCTATGTTCAAAATTTGGATTTTAGATTTGGAAGGATACCTATCCGGTTATTTTATCTCTATTTCCTTAATCTGCAGCCTTATTCTCGTCTATAAGTAGTTTCTCCCTGTTAGTTATACTTTCTCCAATTTTATTGATGATATAAAGTAGTTTTTGCTAAAACGGTGAACATTCATCTTAAACTGAAGTCTTCTTGCACGTTTTTATACCTACTTTTTATTTTCAATACAATTAGAGAACAACTAGGAAGAAAACTATAGACGGGAATAAGCTGCCACGGCTGCAGATTAGGGATATATTTAAAATACAGGATATGTTCAAAATTTACAGGCGAGCAACCTTGACGAAGAGTTGGTGGACGAATATATTTAAAAAAAAAACGTTCACTTAGGGGCTATTCTCACAAAAAAGAAGTAGAGGTACTTTGACCTGTGGGAATTCTATTCTCGAAGCCAAGTTAAAGGACTTGAAAACTCTCCTTCACCTGATTCCACAGGAATAGGTACCACCTTTTTTACACTGAACTTATTCCAGACCAACGATTGAAGGATGATGACCTGGAAGGGTTTTCAGGACAACCTGACTTTGAAGTAGAAGACATTTACTAACACGAAAACTGGAAATTATATATAAAAAGTTACAGATTAATTCATACGTTTTGTTCGAATTCTCTTTATGACTAAAGTATTGCAGTTTTCGTCTCTGTTGAAAATTTTGTATGAAATATTTTGTTTTTGCTAAAATCTTTTCACGCTACAAGTTTGCCTTAGTATTTGTGCCCTTTTTGATTACAATTCATTTAAAAAAACCGTGTAAATATAATTTTCCCTTATTTTTTTATTAAATAAACAAAGATCCAACCCACATTCGCATTTTTATTAAAAAGATCCATCCCCATTTATTGGTTCTAAATCAGGTAATAAATGCATTTTGCAACAGATTAACATAACAATTAATAGAGCTAGCCATCTTCTATAATTGTGCATTCAAACTTTATTAAAAATATTTATAGAAAATTTTGTACACACATTTTTAACAAAAACGGCTTTTTCTCAAAACTGTCATGCTGTGGGTTGGATCTGGTTTGCAGAACTGCGTCCAAATATACCTCACTTTAGATACCTACTAGCACAGAACTGGAAATATGCGTATTACCTTGGGGCAGAAATTCTCTCGCTTTCTTTTGAAATATGTTTTTTGGGGGTAGGTAAATTAGAAAATATCACTTTTCTTTTGTTAGTTTATGATAACTGAGGTTTGAAGTTTCTAAGAGGGCCCCGAGACGACCAAGTGCTCTTGACATACAAGTACTTGATTGAAGAGATTGATCGATTACCGCGTTGAATTGAAGAAATCCAACGCGGTAAACGATCAATATTCGCTTCAATCAATAAACTTGTCAAGTGCACTTGATCGTCTACGTAGCTGTAGTGAAGCTAAATTTGATCGTTCCCTCCTCTTGAACTGCGAAACCACAGGGACAAAACTTTGAATAAAAGAATACAGAGGATACTTCTTGATCCAAAGAATAAAGGAAAACCTATAAGTAACCCCATGGTATATTCCTATACTATACTATATTAAACGAGCAATTAAAAAAAATGAATATATATAAATATGTAACCCTCTCGTGATGAGAGGAGGCCTGTGCCCAGCAGTGGGCCGTAAATAGGCTGTTGTAGTAGTAGTAGTAATGTATATGTACCTATTTGTAATCGCGTTCTCGAAAACGGCTCTAACGATTTCGACAAAATTTGGAATATAGGGGCTTACGGGGGTGAGAAATCGCTCTAGCTAGGTCTCATATTTGGGAAAAATCGTTTAAGTATAGCTATTTTCACCCGAGCAAAGCTCTGTCGTCCAGGTACTACTATTTAAAGTAATCAACGAACGGAACCCTCGCCAGGCGAGTAACTAGCTCTTGTATGTTTTTGTTTCCTTTAAAACAGCTAGCTCGCTAGCGTTTATCCACGCTATATAATTTGGTCACTTTGTATTCAATATTCGGGTACGATTGAATCAATGACTTCTCAACTCTTCTCAAGATAGTGGTGATTGCCCAATTTAATAGGCCACACCACACATAGCCTCTCCCCCCGCTACAAGCTCTAACAAGCTAGAGCTAAGCTCTTCCAGCTAACCTTTGAGTAGTGGAGAGGACACATGTTCACGAGTAGACAAATAAGTATACTACTTAATAAGTGTACTTGCACAGTTGGTCGACTATGACCCGAAAACTTGACTCTACCAAAAAATAGCACTTTAAAGCTTAATATCGTTCGCAAACACATCGCTTAATCAAAAAATGGTTTTAACAAACAATGTTTTTCCAAGACCTATTCAAGGACACCCCACATCAAGGGGTACGCAAGAAAAAAAAATTACATCCCCGCTTTACAAGTAGGGGAGGTACCCTAAATATATATATTCATGCCAAATTACAGCTTTCTAGAACTAAGCATCTCCGAGCAATAGTGCGGACAGACGGACGGACGGACATTGGCGAAACTATAAGGGTTCCTCGTGGACTTCGGAACCCTAAAAACCAAACATAAAGACATGACACATGACAACCCTCCTAGATGGACAGATGGCAACCCTACCGTGACTGTACCTACCAAATACAATCCCGGTTCCAAATGGCATAGTAACAGATTTCTCGGTGGGAACAAGTTTATTTCAGGTACAGAAAGTTTGTCGTAAGGACTTGAAAGGTTTCGTACCGTCGAAGAGAATGTATTCCACATCTATACAACTGTAGGTACAATCAGTCAGTTGCCGTCCATCTGATATAGGTATCTAAGCGAACCAGGGTCCTTAAATATCTGAGGACTACATTTATTTATAACCAAGGCGTTAGACTTCAGATATTTTTGTTTTAGTAGATTGTTTATCAAGGGACTAAAACAAGCCATTATGACACGAGATGTTTAGCCACCCGAGCAGAGCGAGGGTGGCTATAGTTCGAGTGTCATTATGGTTGTTTAGTCACGCGTTAAACACTCTGCTTTTCACTTCGAATGCGAGGAAAAAAAACGAAGTTCCATACAAAATTACGATATTTATTATAACAAAGTAGATAACCGGCTACTTCCCGATGACCTAGAATCATGAAATTTGGCCAGAAGCAAGTTCTTACAGCACACGTACAGGAATAAATCTGATAACCGTAAATATTATATATTTTGGTGCAAAAAAGCCAATTTATTAATACAAACATCTCATTTGCGGTTGGCGCAGTAGCCGTGTCTACTTCACCAACCGCAAATAATAAGTTTGTATTGTTAAATTTGCATCATCAAGTTTGTAGGTACGGAACCCTCGGTGCGCGAGTCCAACTCGCACTTGACCTGTTTTTTATCACGTGACGTTTTGAATGATATTTAGCCAACAGCTTCAAACTTGAAAACTATTAATATATTTTAAATCTAATTGGGTCATGCATTATTAAATGAATTCACTTTAAATAAAACAAGATTCATAGGTAATCGGAATCATTAAATCGTGTTTCACGAAATTAAATAGTTTTTTCACGCCCTAGAAATTGTCTAGGTTCACTGGAAATGGGGATAATCCTCCTTTCACAAACTCTGTGGTTGGCTGTTTAGGCGGGTTTCCACTGTAAATTAAAAAAAAAAAAACTTTAATTGAATAGAGAATTTTAATGGAATAGAGTTTTCCATGGGTAAAACCATTTTTTTAATACTTGTGTTTTATATACCTGGCTTGTTTTCTTTCCTCATATTCGAAATGAAAAGTAGAGTGTTTAACTCGGGTCGAAAGCACCCATTTCTGCCTCGAACTATTGGCGCTCTCACTTCGTTCGAGCGCCAAAACATCTCGGCAGAAATGGGTGTCTTTCAGCCCTCGGTTAACAATCTACTATTTCACGCCACGTCAAATACAAAAGCTGTCACTGACACGCCGAGGAGGGCTGCCTGCGGCTGAGGTCTAAACCGAATATGGATGTTACGCATTTAACCTAAGGATAAGGATGCGTTGTACGCCATGACCATGACGCATATCTGTGTGTGTTGGAGCTGCGGTGCCGATATACGCGTCGTTGGCGTGGAAAAGGTTAATTGTAATGTTATTTCTTGTAAAACCTATAGGTAAACTACAATGATGGGCGGCAGCGTGCTCTGGTTCCGTCACGGGTTGCGGTTGCATGACAACCCGGCGTTGCACGACGCCCTGCGGGATCGCTCCGCGCCTTTCTTCCCGCTGTTCATCTTCGACGGAGAGACGGCAGGTAAGTAGAATTTATGCCGCAGAATAGCGTTCGAGCCAGTTGTCCCCTAGGTATACTGTTAGCTGCCAATGCCAGTAAAGCTATAGTATAGACCAAAGACCAGATAAGTAGCTTTTGCGCATTTTTCACCCGATCACTTTTCCGCTCAGCTGCGTCAAAAGTGGAAATAGCCATGATTATCGCCAGACTTCGTTAGAAGATGGCACCAGCAAGAAGAAGAAGGGCATATTTCTGTTGCATCTTCCAGCCAGCTTGAATCTTTGAGAACTACGGGCCTAACATTTTTGTACCTTACCATCAGGTGGCCTGTGTGCTCGTTTACCTACTAATGACATGAAAAAAATACCTAAGTAATGGAAGGACTTCTTTCTCTTGAGACCCCTAAAATAAACCAAGGCGCACAAATTACAATTATCAGAATACCATGTGTTGGTTGACCAGGCACCAAATTGGTGGGCTACAACCGTATGCGCTACTTGCTGGAGGCGCTGGAAGACCTGAACAGCCAGTTCCGCAAGCACGGCGGCAAGCTCATCATGCTGAAGGGGCAGCCCAGCGTCATCATCCGGCGGTTCTGGGAGGAGTTCGGTGAGTGACGGCCGATTTTTGAATTCACAGGTCTATAGCGAGCGTACGGCTTCTAGTCAATATTTTTCGTTAAGTATTCTCAGTTTCCTAGCATCGGTACTCGATATTGAATTGGCCTTATGTGTATTCCACCAGTCTCCCTCCGAGATAAAGGAGCGTACAAGAAGACAAGAACACATTTTCTTGGATTCATTTCGTCTTCCTTATACTGCATTCGTTCATTGTCCGACCAGGTATCCGCCACCTCAGCTTCGAGCAGGACTGCGAGCCCGTGTGGCGCGCGCGCGACGAGAGCGTGAAGGCGGTGTGCCGCGAGATCGGCGTGACGTGCAGCGAACACGTGTCGCACACGCTGTGGGAGCCGGACTCCGTGATCCGCGCCAACGGGGGCATCCCGCCGCTCACCCATCAAATGTTCCTGGTACGTGTGGACACAGTGTGGTAGCGTGATGGTGGCGTGACGTGCAGCAACACGTGTCGCACACGCTGTGGGAGCCGGACTCCGTGATCCGCGCCAACGGGGGCATTCCGCCGCTCACCCATCAGATGTTCCTGGTACGTGTGGACACAGTGTGGTAGCGTGATGGTGGCGTGACGTGCAGCGAACACGTGTCGCACACGCTGTGGGAGCCGGACTCCGTGATCCGCGCCAACGGGGGCATTCCGCCGCTCACCCATCAGATGTTCCTGGTACGTGTGGACACAGTGTGGTAGCGTGATGGTGGCGTGACGTGCAGCGAACACGTGTCGCACACGCTGTGGGAGCCGGACTCCGTGATCCGCGCCAACGGGGGCATTCCGCCGCTCACCCATCAGATGTTCCTGGTACGTGTGGACACAGTGTGGTAGCGTGATGGTGGCGTGACGTGCAGCGAACACGTGTCGCACACGCTGTGGGAGCCGGACTCCGTGATCCGCGCCAACGGGGGCATTCCGCCGCTCACCCATCAGATGTTCCTGGTACGTGTGGACACAGTGTGGTAGCGTGATGGTGGCGTGACGTGCAGCGAACACGTGTCGCATACGCTGTGGGAGCCGGACTCCGTGATCCGCGCCAACGGGGGCATTCCGCCGCTCACCCATCAGATGTTCCTGGTACGTGTGGACACAGTGTGGTAGCGTGATGGTGGCGTGACGTGCAGCGAACACGTGTCGCACACGCTGTGGGAGCCGGACTCCGTGATCCGCGCCAACGGGGGCATTCCGCCGCTCACCCATCAGATGTTCCTGGTACGTGTGGCCGCAGTGTGGTAGCGTGGTGGCGGCGTGACGTGCCGCGAACACGTGTCGCACACGCTGTGGGATAAAACAATGTATGGAAGCTGCAGCACATAGAAAACCGCCTTCAAGCTCCCAAAGACTAGTCGTGTGTCCATATTTAACCGACTTCAAAAAAGGAGGAGTTTCGCAATTCGTCTGTATGTATTTTTTAAATTTATTTTTTGTACGTATGTTCCGCGATTACTCCGTCAATTGTGAACCGATTTCGATGGTTTTTTTAATCGAATTTTAATTTGGTTCAGTTCTGTTGATGGAATCCATGAGAAAATGAGGGAACTCCTGAAAATTTGTTAGCACGTGTATGATTTTGGCATCAATTTCAAAGATTACAGTGAGACCTACGTCCCAACGCACTCATGTTTGGAAACTGTAACCAAAAAAAAAAAAATTAAATAAAAAAAAAAAAACCGACTTCAAACTCCGACGCCTACAAAGTCGGTGTCAAGTGAACCGACCCAAAGCTGATGACAATCTTATAGTGAAATTGACACCGGCTTTGTAGGCTGTCGGAGTTTGAATTCGGTTTTTTTTTTTTAGTGTTGTGTGTGTCCAATAAAACAAAAGGCCCAGTCGTGTAAACCGTGTAACCGGTTGGTTGTAGCACACCGTGGGCACGATGGGCGACCCGCCGCGCCCCGTCGGCGAGGTAAACCTCGAGGGGGTCATCTTCGGAACGCTGCCGGAGTCTTTCTACGAGCAGTTCACCGTTTTTGACGAGGTATGGTTTGGATTAAATCAGAGAAACATATTGTTCATTAATTTCATTGTATTGTATTGTCACGAGAGTTGAAGTCACGCACACAACAGCATGTCCTGTGATGACGATGACACCGGGATTTTGAATGTACTGTTCTTTTTTCGTGCCGATACTTAGCCCTTTCTTGTGTAGAGATCTCCTACTATCTAACGTCCCGCGCCTTCACGTTTCAAAATGCTTCTTTAATGTATTTAAAAAGCACCACCAACACTCTCAACGCACAGTTGATGGCTGTCGCAGACACGTGTTGATAGTGCTTTTTAAATACATTGAAGCGTTTTGAAACGTGAAGGCGCGGGGCTTTAGATAGTAGAAGATCTCTAGCTGTGTGTTATTGTGTTATCATTCACCTCGATTCTCGTGGCAACCTTTGCTATCCCTGCAGACTATTTTTGAGTTTCATTCCATACCACATAATCACATTCACCATATGACCATGTAAAATAATTATGAAAATAGTTCATTAGTAGGTATATCACGACACAACTAAGAATGGGTTGATTCAAGTACACTTTTTTAATGACAGCTTGGCTCTCCATAAGATCTCAGTACTTTTTTGGCCTATAAAAGCACGATTTCGAACACAATTCGAATGAAGCGTCAATGTTTGCGTGCGAGGACGTCTGTACACTCTCCATCTCCGGATGAAACAAATGAGGGTAAGGGCGATTTGGGCGCGAGTTGCGCGCCGGCTAGATTCAGGCGGGTGATTCCGTGGCCATTCTGTATGTAGTACCTACTATTAAATATTCTGTGAATACCTACGTCTTGGCCTCACTTTACATGACAATGTTTTTGTGGGATTTTATTTTCAGCCTAAACCATACTTTTCAATTTAGAGTTTTTTCTATCACACAGACGCCCAAGCCCGAAGACTTCGGAGTGTTCCATGAGACCGAGGACATCCGCATGATCCGCTGGGTCGGCGGCGAGAGCAGTGCCCTGCGGCAGATGAAGCAGCGGCTGGCCGTCGAATACGAGACCTTCTGCAGGTGCCTTGGACGTCGAACTTTCTAGCAACTGTCTTATGTTCGGTGTTATGATCCGCTGAGGCGGCGGCGAGAGCGGTGCCCTGCGGCAGATGAAGCAGCGGCTGGCCGTCGAATACGAGACCTTGTGCAGGTGCCTTGGACGTCGAACTTTCTAGCAACTGTCTTATGTTTGGTGTTTTGATCCGCTGGGGCGGCGGCGAGAGCGGAGCCTTGCGGCACATGAAGCAGCGGCTGGCCGTCGAATACGAGACCTTCTGCAGGTGCCTTGGACGTCGAACTTTCTAGCAACTGTCTTTTGTTCGGTGTTATGATCCGCTGGGTCGGCGGCGAGAGCGGTGCCCTGCGGCAGATGAAGCAGCGGCTGGCCGTCGAATACGAGACCTTCTACAGGTGCTTTGGACGTCGAACTTTCTAGCAACTGTCTTTATGTTCGGTGTTATGATCCGCTGAGGCGGCGGCGAGAGCGTCATGGATATATTGCTCATTGGGGCTCCTCATACACATCCTTTAATTACTTAACAGAATCGTGCAAGTTTCATCATGATGTTTTCCAATACCGAAAAGCTCAATGGTAAAATTCTAAGTTTCGCCAGCTGACATTTTGGTTTCCTTCACTGTTACCCTTGAACTATCATCTGGTGGAATTTCAGGCGGGAGGAAATGCCAAAAAAAAAATGAAAAAATTAACATGTTCGGGGGGAAATAACGCCTAAACCCACCAACGGCTTGCCAGCCGACGTTCACTAGGCTACGACTATCTTACAAAGTACTGCCCGGGAGGCGATGGCTACCCTTTTTTGCGCCTGGCCCGCGGTCTATCACAACAAACTTAGAGATCTTCTACTATCTAAAGTCCCGCGCCTTCACATTTCAAAACGTTTCCATGTATTTAAAAAACACCACCAACACTCTCAACACATGTGTGCGTGCTGAGACAGCCATCCACTATGCGTTGAGAGTGTTGGTGGTGCTTTTTAAATAATAAAAAAATGAAGCGTTTTGAAATGTGAAGGCGCGGGACTTTAGATAGTAGAAGATCTCTACTATCATAACTTTTATTATTTTTAATTTACAATTGTCAACCGAGTGACTCGCCCAGGTGATCTACTTGTTGGCCTCCCACGCTTGCTTAGTGTGGACACCATTAAAAGTCCACGTAATTAAACGTTTGCGAATGTATAAATACTCTACTCTTAATAAATCATTTAGTTTGTTGTGTAACTGTACTGTACATTTCGATAAATAAATAATTGATTTTTTTTTCATCATCTGATATTTAAGAGGGTTTACTCCGAAAGTTGGCAACGTCGCAAATAGCTGTCAAATATTTTGCTGTGAATATTACTGAATGAAAACATGAAGTATCACTCTATGGTTGAATAAAACATTAAGTATGGATTGCAGCAGTTATCATAGGAACACGAAACTTTTAGTATTATGGAAGTAATACCTTTTGAAAACTTTCCATCGCATTTTCCTTGCATTTTAATGTAATCTTATGATTTGAATGCCTAGCTAACAAATATAAAACGAGACGCGTCATTCAACCATAGAACGATATCTTCCTTTTTAATGCAGCAATATTGAGAAATTAATAAAAACAGCGAAAATTTGACAGCTATACGCGACGTTGCCAACTTTCGGGATAAACCCTCTGAATCCGCGCGCCATATTCTTTTTGTCTTGTAGTGCTATTTCATCACATCCATTAACAGCTGTTTTTAATTCGTTCCCCCTTTTGTCACCGCAGGGGATCCTACTTGCCGACCCATGGCAGCCCCGACTTGCTTGGGCCGCCGATCTCGCTGAGCCCAGCGTTGCGCTTCGGCTGCTTGTCAGTCAGGAGGTGAGGATGAAACAATAGACCTATATTTTAGATCACGCGTGAGCTGAAGTAACTAAGCAGTAGAAGAGGCCAAAATTGCCTTCTGACGCTCTTAAATTTGCTATTTTTTTATATCATTGGTATAGGTATAGGCAAACGAGCGCACAGCCCACCTGATCAGTGTAACAGATCCTGGTAAGTGGTCACTGGACACCGAAATCCTATGATCCCCTATTAGGAAACCATAAGATCTCGAATGCGTTGCCCCTGACCCTAAGATGGAATGCCTCTGTGCCAGAAATTTCATCGGCTGCCTTAACCTCCTACCGGAACACAACAGTGCAAGCACTGCTATCTGGCGGCAGGTTAGCGGAGAAAGATGGTGGTACTACCCCGGACGGACCCAGCACCAGGTCATACCACTAACAAAATAAATAAATAAAATTTTCACCGTGACGCAAGTCATTAGGTACTTTTTTCACGTTGCAAAAGGTCACAGCCGCCCATGGACTTAAAAAACATAAGATTTCGAATGCGTTGCTAATATTTAGGTCTAAGACGAATTTTCTTATTAGCAGATTAGTGTAGCGAGAGTGAGTAAGACGGTGGTAGCTTTCCGGACGGACCTTGCACCAGTGTCTACCAGCAAACTAAAACTAAATTAAGTAAACGTAATTGCCAAGCAAAATAAAAATTTGCTGTTACGCAATGTTCTTATTGATTATGTTGGTTGGTAGGTAATATTTACCTATTGCATACATTTAATCTGAACACATATATTTGTCCAAGTCTTCAACGTCACAGCGTCACAAACAGCTGCAGCAATGCATTATGTATTTTGGAAACTATTCTTTCAGGTCTCTTGTTTTGCGATTGAGCACTGAATTAATATATTATTATGAATGATTTACATGTGCCGTGCAATATGAATTTTAAATAAATTTCAATTTTAAACCCAGCAAAGGCTTGAACCATCTCTGTAAGTTTGATGACATGATATAACATAACGAGTACCTATTTCTGTTCACCAGTTGGCGCCACTGTCTTGTTAGGTTTGGCTGTCAATGCCCAAATAATGTCCAAGCTTTTTATTACATATACAATAGTGTCAATGTCACTGTGACATTTGGAATTTCGGAGGCCTCAATGTTACCAATTTAGAATATAAAATAAATTAATCATAATAATATGGCCACGGATAGAATACAGCTAAAATACAACTCACCCTTGCAATTAGATGATCCAAATTAATTAATTAATTAATTCCAGCTTCTACTGGTCGATCCGTGATTTGTTCCGGCAAGTGCATGGCGGTCGTCTCCCTGAGACCCACTTTATCACAGGTACAATACTCTTCTTCGTCAGTGCATTTTCGCTCCCTCGACTGTACTATATTATTTGGGTATTTTTCCACCGTGCGCAGGGCAGCTGATTTGGCGCGAGTATTTCTACACGATGAGCGTGAACAACCCGGAGTACGGCCAGATGCGTGGCAACCCTATCTGCCTCGACATACCATGGAAGGAGCCCAAAGGGGACGAGCTGAAGCGGTAAGAAAAAACCGGACAAAAGCGAGTTAATGAACTTTTGGGGATCCCCTTGTTTCCCATAAAATTGTAGGGCCTAATTCAGTTAGTCAGAAAATGTTAGTCATAAAATATACCCAGTGTGACACGTCACAATCAGACGAATCTAACGACACCTCGCAAGCTTTACTCCTTCAAGTCGTTCACGCTACAAAGCGTGCCACAGAAATGTACATTCATAAACTCGAAAGACACAACCCTGCTTCTGGTGTAGTCTGGTAAAAAAACATGGTAATGACACATCGCTATTTACAATTCCCGTAGCTGGATCGAGGGTCGCACCGGGTTTCCCTTCATCGACGCGGCCATGCGTCAGCTGCGTAGCGAGGGCTGGCTTCACCACGCCGTGCGCAACACTGTGGCGTCCTTCCTCACGCGCGGCACGCTGTGGCTTTCCTGGGAGCATGGGCTGCAGCACTTCCTTAAATACCTGCTGGACGCGGACTGGTGAGTGACGCAGACTGGGCCGGTGCTGCTAACAAGCGATGGTCGCAACCTGGCTACAACACTGGCTTCCTTCCTCACCTCCTGATTATTTTAATTCAGAGTAAGTCAGGTAACACATAACAGACTTGATATGAGTAGGAGCTTGACAAAAAGAGGTCGCAATAACTCCAATTGGTGCTATTGGGATTTGGGTCGATGTTCTGTACAGTTTTTGAATTCATTCTAGCAGTTACAATAACAGTGATGTATCCAGAAATGTTGGTGCCTAATCCATCTGAGAGTATCCATAACCTTGTATAATTTAGGCATGGTCAGAATGAGCCCTCTAGCCATCTAGCACCCCTTTTAAATCAACCCAAGTTGTAGCTTAATCTCTCTTTAATCCACAACGAACTTTGTATGAAAACTCGGTCACGGCACACATTGTAAATGCAACGTCACAACCATTCGCCTCAGGTCCGTGTGCGCTGGCAACTGGATGTGGGTGTCGTCGAGCGCGTTCGAAGGGCTGCTGGACTCGGGCGAGTGCGCCTGCCCCGTGCGCCTGGGCCAGCGCCTCGACCCGAGCGGCGAGTACGTGCGCCGCTACGTGCCCGAGCTGACCAACATGCCGGAACAGTACATGTGAGTATGTCGACTTTGGGAGAAGCTTGTTAAGAGCGTTTATCCCAAAGGTTGGCAACGTCGCAAATGTTTCGCTGTTTTTATTAATTACCTTAAAGACCTTATTATCGACTTCTGCGCATCGAAGGCCACCGCTCAAGTAGTGCTGATGCCTGTAGCGCTCACGGATTGGAAATAGGATAAATTCATTGTCTCAAACTTTCGCGATACACACTCATATTAAACACTAAAAACGGGATTTAACTGCGTGAAAAACCATTTATATTTTACCTCGACGATTCGGCCGCGATGCCGCGATGGAAATCAAAAAACATCCTAACTTCAATAGGGAGGATGGTTTCAAGTTATCGACGTCGTGGAATCCAGTGATCAGAAAGTGTAAGCGACGAGATGCCTCTTCGAAAAAATCTGCGGACATTGTTAGGGTGAGTTGATTCAAGCACAGTTGAGGGACTCCTGGTCGTTAAATATGGCCGCCGAGCTGTCATTCCATAAGAAACGTCATTTTGTCCCATAGTAAAATATTAAACGTTAACTTTAACTTTAACGGACGGTTTGAATCAACCTACCCTTAGTGTTGTGTGTCGGCCTGTTAACATTCCGAATGACAATAATAAAAATCAAGTGCGGGTAGTTCGAACCACCCGGGCGACAAGAAAAATATGCCGTCACTTCAGTCTTCTCGTGACCACGGCCGCTGCATCGCGGCCGAAACGTCTAGATAAAATATAAATGGTTTTTTACGCGATTAAGTCCCGTTTTTAGTGTGTTTAATATGAGAGTAAATTCTCCCGCACGTTCCAGCTACGAGCCGTGGAGGGCGCCGATAGACGTCCAGGAGCGAGCCAATTGCGTCATCGGCAAGGATTACCCGGGGCCCGTGGTCGACCACCTCGCCGCCGCGCAGCGCAACCGCCAGTACATGCAGGTACGCCCGGCGTTACACTGTCGTAGTCACCGCCACCAGCCTATTTACGTCCCACTGAACCAGCTCGCCACGTGACAGGCATTGCCTGGTGTGGGACCGCCAGATACTGTTGATTTTTTGTAATTTTTAGTCAGTGATATATTTTTGACAGCTGGGCACAGGCCTCCTCTCATCACGAGGGTTTGAGCCACGCGGGCCCATTGTGGTCCGGAGACTTCAGACACATCCTTGAAATCATTGATATATTATAAGTAAGGATTCACAATCAGTCGGAGAAAAATGGCCCTTCAAAGCGGGTGCCCGACACCCGTTTGGCGCTCACTAAATTTGACACTTAAGACTTATGGTGTTAGGTTTGCTTTTGTATAAAATATTTATCTTGACACATATTATAAAGAGGCGAGAATATTAGCATATTGGAACGTATTTTCAAATGTCAGTTTGCTCCAAATATTTTGACATATTCTGTTAAGCACTGTTCGTCCATATGTTATTATAGGTCAATGTGTCTGTACAATAAACTGTTTTTTTTTTACTGCTGAGCACGGGATCCTCTCATCACGAGAGGGTTTGGGCCACGCGGGCCCAGTGCGGTTTAGGGACTTCACACACATCCTTGAGTTACTTCGCGTGCAGATTTCCTCACTAAATTCAAATTGAATTTCGCACATAAGTGAACTCAGGTCGGGAGAGGAACTCAGCAGCCGGAACCACCGACCCCCTTGCATGTGAGGCGGGGGTCGAACCACTAGACCACCGCGGCTTGGACATATTTTGTGTATCAGAGTGTATAGCCAAATAATTCAAAACGTCCAAGGTGCTTATGGAGAGGGCTATGCTCGGCGTTTCTCTGAAAGATCGGATCCGCAATGATGTGATCAGGCAGAGAGCGAAAGTTGTCGACATAGCCCAAAGAATAAGCTCTTTGAAGTGGCAGTGGGCCGGTCACATCGCGAGAACTGCGGATAGTCGTTGGAGTAAACGCGTTCTTGAGTGGAGACCACGACAAGGCAAACGAAGTGTAGGGCGCCCTGTTGCCAGGTGGAGTGACGATTTGCGCAAAGTGTCATTGGCGTGCATTGGGTGAGGCCTACGTCCAGCAGTGGACTACTGTGGGCTGTTGATGATGATGATGAAGGTGCTTATAAACATTCACTATCGAGGCGAACAACTTATTCGGGCCATCTGCCGTCCCCATAAATACCGAAGCATCCACAACGCCGAATAATGGAGAGCTCCAAATCGACGTTAGTGACTGACGCCCTATGACGACAACCATCTTCCGGAGTTTATTCTCAACGGTTATCAAGTTACAAGCTCTTAATAGTCAGTCACAAAATGTGAACAGTTCACTTGCGAATATCTTTAGTTTCCCAAATAATCGATTCATTATCTCTTACTAGGCCTGTTTGTAAAAATTTTTTTTTTTTTATTTGCATGTAAATTTCAGGAGATGCGTGAAACGCTCCAAAAGGCTCCGCCCCACTGCTGCCCGTCGTCCGAAGACGAAATACGTCAGTTCATGTGGCTGCATGACGATGCTGCATCTCAGACTTCTTAGAACACCGCTTAAGGCGCCGCACCGACCTCGACCGACAAAGAATGAGCCTAGGTTGTATCAAGAAGTTAACGTCCTTTAAATAAGGCCGCCGACATGATACAATAATACTAACTAAAATATGGATTTTTATATTACTGTCTAAAAATAAATGATTTTTATTTTTATTTTTTTAATAATATACTTCGCCAGGTATGCCACTCCGGTATTCTGTAGTACACTGGTGTCACCCGAACGTCATTCGCACTGCTGTGTGTTGCAAGTGGTGTATTAAAATAATCCCCGACCCTCTGTATGCTGCGAGTGTTTCATTAAATTATTATGTTCATTTGTTGTTTGTGTGCTTAAACAGTAAATGACAATTGTAATGCGCAAATAATTTATTTTGAATTATAACGGCAGAAAATATTTCCTTAATTTTTGTTTTATTGCAATAAAGTGGCAATTCGACTTTGACGTACGGGTGACACGCTACCCGGATCGGCAGACCTTGTTTTCTTAGACCATGGCCGCCGAGATGTTCACTATGGATGGACGTAGAAGAAGTAAGGTTAATCTAGATTCTGGAAGGACAACCTTCATACAAATCTGCGTACATCCGAATTAAGTGTTGAACCTAGGTAGCCTGTATGGAAATTTGAAGCTCCCCCTTTAATTGCTCACATAATTACCTTGTCTTTGCTATGGCGGAAATTACGTTTTTGTATGGCGCCATATTAACGCACGTTAACTTTCTTGATGCAACCCAGGCTAAATCGCTAAAGCCCACTTGCACCAAAGCTGCTAACTTCGGATTAGCCTCTAACTCTAGTTAATAATAATAATAATAAAAATAAAATATATTTATTGAAGACATAATAAAAGGGTTAAAGTTGGCAACGTCGCATATAGCTGTCAAATGTTTCGCTGTTTTTATGAATTTCTCAATATTACTGAATTAAAATTGAAGTTGTCATTCTATGGTTGAATGACACGTCTCGTTTTATATTTGTTGGTTAGCAATTCAAATGATAAGATTACATTAAAATGCATGGAAAATGCGATGGAAAGTTTTACAAACATGGTACTACCATAATCCTAAAAATTTCGTGTTCCTATGATAATTGTTGCTATCCATACTTAATGTTTTATTAAACCATAGAGTGATAATTCATATTTTCATTTAGGAATATTCAGAAATTAACGAAAACAGCGAAATATTTGACAGCTATTTGCGACGTTGCCAGCTTTCGGAGTAAACTCTCTTAAGTTGATACAAATCGGAGGTAGCAGCTTGTTGCAATTGGGTCTAAGTACCCTTGATCCAGTAGCGTATATTTCTCACCAAACATATAGGTACATCTAAGTTAACATTGCCATTATTCCACAGTTGTTACAATGCAATATGAAACTTGTCAGTTTTTGTGATAGAAAATCCAGTGAATTTATAAATTGTCATTTTGGTATCGGTTATACCCACAAGGCACCACTGAATTGTTTTTGAAATTGGAATTTACTTGAAGATAGGAAACGAATTAATTTAGGTCCATGATGTTAAATGGATATTTAGAGTTTGAAAACTAGTCTTTTTTAAGATTTAAGCTAGACATGAATTTCTTGATGCATTTGCAATTTAAATTGAATACTTATAAGGTGTCAGAGTATTTATGTTTAAGTTTTTAATCAAATTTTCATTTCGTGATATTATTGTAGTGACATTTCTCAATAGTTTTATAGTTTAAGCGATCTGTGTTCGTCTAGTTAGTTAGTTAGTTTTAAATTTCGATAGCTATGTATACTGGTGAGTTTACGACTTGAACTTTTTGACTGAACATATTCTTTTCACTTGGACACTTGTTTGAACCGAACACCGTGAAGACCTAAGATCTATAGTGTAAAGATGACTTCATCTTCTTGATTGCGTCGAGTTCATCATAGAGCGCTATATTTGCAACGGGCGTGGCAATTTCATATAACTCAATAGGTTACTAGGTCAGGGGCTCTATTCAAAACTGTACATAGGGATTGTGAGTGTCCCCAATGGGGAATATCGTTTCTTTGCTCACCAGTTAGCGCCACTGTTGACTAAGGTCCAGAGGTATAGCTGTCAAAGGCGACTTTATAAGATCGGCACCGAAACAAAGTTTTAAATCTTGAATCTCATTAAGTTTATTAATAATAAATAACTATCATCATATCGAGTAGCTATCCCGCCATGTTGCGCAGTTCCGTTTTGTTCGGTTTTTTTTAATTTTTTTTCAAAGCGGTCACATCGTCAAATAATCCATACGAAGGAGAACACTTTTCAACTGGTAAATTAAAGAAATTATAATTAATATCACGAAGCCCGTCAAAACCATTGAAAAGTGAATGTTATTGGACTTCACGCGACACTAGCGCCTCTAGTGCCAAATTCACACGCGATAGACCCCATACCCTATCCTTTCCTCCCTTCAGCCCTTTTCTACCCAATGCTGAATATAGCCCTCTTCCATCCTTCTCCAAGCGATGCGATCTTGGGCTTTCCGCATCCAGTCTTTCCCCGCCATTTGAACAAGGTCGTCGTTCCATCTTCTGGGATGTCTCGTGGTCTCCATTCCAGAACTTTTAACCCCCATCGTCCGTCGGATCTGCGGCATATGTGTAATTCCCTATCCTTAAATAAGACTAACATTTTCTGCCTATTCAGTGCTAGGCTGGTATATCAGTAACTAGCTTCTGCCCGCGTGGAATTCGGTTATCGCGTTCCCGCGGGAACTACGCGTTTTTCCGGGATAAAAGTAACCTATGTCCTTTCTCGGGGTCCCAACTATCTCCATGCCAAATTTCATCTCAATCGGTCCAGCGGTTGAAGCGTGAAGAGGTAACAGACGGACAGAGTTATAATATTGAAATGGATATGGATATACCATCCTGCTAAATAGGGGGAAGTGTATTTTTACTTCCTCCTATCCTTATGTATGAACCGTTTCGACTAGCGCCCCATCATTTCAGCCGAAAGACGTCCACTGCTGGACATAGGCCTCCCCCAAGGCTCGCCACTCCGACCGGTCCTGTGCTACTTGCTTCCACCGGTTTCCCGCGACCTTCACGAGGTCGTCGCTCCATCTTGTTGGAGGCCTACCGACAGCTCGTCTCCCGGTTCGCGGGCGCCACTCGAGAACTTTCTGGCCCCATCGGCCATCAGTCCTGCGAGCAATGTGCCCCGCCCACTGCCACTTAAGGTTCGCAATTCTTCGGGCTATGTCGGTGACCCCAGTTCTGCTGCGGATATCCTCATTTGTGATTCTATCACGCGCCCCACTACGCGCGCCCCAGACCAAAGGTATAGATAGTCGCGCAGCGCATTAATGTTTTAGAATTAGTGATAGGTACGTACTATACACGGTGAACTTGAGTAACCCGAATAATTTTACCGGCGTATACCTGAGGCCGTAAGAAATAAAAAAAATGAAACCAGGTTGAAATATGATTTTTAACTTTTTTTATTCCATACGATTTCTGACCGACTCCGACTGGGCTCGTATGGAATAAAATAAGTTAAAAATCATATTTCAACCTGATACATTTTTTATTCCTTACGACCTCTATACGCTGGTAAAATTATTCGGGTTAGTCAAGTTCACCGTGTATAACTATTATACTAATATATATAGGTAACTTTGTAGTTATAGAAATAGATTTCTTGCCTTTATGTCATTTTGAACAATAACTAAATTATCTTTGTATTATGAAAGGGACCAGTTACAATCAAATTGTTTGAAATGCTATTTTCGAACATCAGCCAAATAAGATTATCAGTGTATACAAAGTTTTATACTATTACTCAACTGCCCCAGAAGGAGGGTTATGTGTTTCGAGTGTATATTAAACGTCTAAATAGCTTGTGAGGTGTCGTTAAGAGGGTTTACTCCGAAAGTTGGCAACGTCGCAAATAGCTGTCACATTTTTTTTTTTACATTTATTTATTCAAAATAAAAAAAACTTATAGCTATTACAATATTTTTTACGCTTGCTGAAACCTCCTTAGGCTTATTACGCTGTTTTCATTAATTTCTGAATGAAAACATGAATTATCACTCTATGGTTGAATAAAACATTAAGTATGGATTGCAACAATTATCATAGGAACACGAAATTTTTAGGATTATGGAAGTACTATCTTTTGAAAACTTTCCATCGCATTTTAATGTAATCTTATCATTTGAGTGCCTAATCAACAAATATAAAACGAGACGCGTCATTCAACCATTGAATGATAACTTCTTTTTTAATTTAATTCAGTAATATTGAGAAATTAATAAACACAGCGAAACATTTGACAGCTATATGCGACGTTGCCAACTTTCGGGATAAACCCTCTTAAATTCGTCTTTACTGTGAAAGTGACAGTGGGTATATTTTGTATGCAGTAAGGGTTTTTTTTAAGTTGAGTTATTTCACAGTTGGTCAACTGCCTGCCTGTCAATAATATGAGTCATTTATTGTATTTCATATATATATACATGGTAGATTTGAGACATATGTAATATGTATGTTAAATTAAATAATAAATGTCCTTAGATAAAGCACTGTTTTCTTTCTCACATAGACTTTTATTTTGGTTTACACAATATAGGAATGGCTTTTTTACACATTTATAGCATATATTATTTCCTACATCTAGCGTTTGTTTTATTTACAACACTATTATCATAAGTACCATTATTAAAGTAGGTAACTTAATATGTAATTTACATAGATACACAGGAAATCAATACAGCAACTACTTTATTTATTCATCTTCGATTATGTAGTCCTTCGGGTGGATTGGTGGTTGATTCCGGCTCGCACCTCTAAGTTTACTTCTATGCGAAATTCAATTTGAATTAACGACTGTCCTTTTCGGTGAAGGAAAACATCGTGAGGAAACCTGCACGCATCTGCGAATTAATTCAAAGATGTGTGTGAAGTCCCCAATCCGCACTGGGCCTGCGTGGGGACTATAGCCCAAACCCTCTCGTGATGAGAGGAGGCCTGTGCCCAGCAGTGGGACGCAAAAGGCTGTAGTAGTAGTAGTAGTAGTATGTAGTCCTTGGCCGACTTATCTGATCCATTAGGAAACATTACCGAACCATATCTTATTTCATAATACATATATTATTATTATTTTTATAAAGGGTCTGACATTTCATTGTATTTCTATTGATCCTGGCTGTGCTCATTACAACTCTGCTTATGCTCTTAGATTACTAATCACTTCATTTACTATGGTCAGATATTTCTGTGATTACAACATGTCCGCTTGATTTTCAGCGCTGCTAACTTTGATTATCAGCACCTAATAATGTCACCAGTTCGTTAAAGACCTTGCTAGTCGTGGAATCAGGCAGTTCTTTGATAGCGGCCAGGCCCTGCCCCGCCAGCTTGCCCACGCGTGGATCTATGGGTACAGTCCCCAAGAACGGGATCTGGGCATATTCGGCCAACGATTTTCCCCCTCCGCTGGAGAATATGTTTGTGCATTCACTGCATGTTGGGCATTCAAAACTAGAAAGAAGTAAATGAGTCGTTAAATGTATAGAAAACTTAGGATGGGATAGATTCCTGAACAACCTCCAATAATTAAGAGGCACCAAAAAAAGTACCTACAATACAGAGACATGAGTTAGACATAATTACATTTAACATTAGGGCAAAATTTTTCAAGGCATATTTATCTTATATATATAATACTAGCTGACCCCGCGGACTTCGTACCGCCTTAGATTTTTTTTTGGTATGAAAAATAGCTTACGTCCTATTCTCAGACCTACTGAACATACACTCCAAATTTCATAAGAATCGGGTTGAGCCGTATCGGAGGAGTTTGGTTACAAACACTGTGACACGAAAAAATTATATATTAGATTTGCATGGTCCCTAGCAGATGTCTTTTACACAGTTGGCAGTCATTAAAAAATTTCCAAGGCAAGCATGTAATTCCATTTTCTACACATAAGTTAAGAAAATGTGACTCACCCACTCATATTCTCAATAATACCCATGATGGGTATACCGGTTTTCTTGCAGAATGTGATTTCTTTCCTCACATCCTCAATAGCTACTTGCTGCGGAGTGGTCACCAAAATTGCCGAAGTGTTTGGGACTTGGCGTAAATTCTCCATAACTGTTATATGCTCATCAGATGTTCCTGTAAAATTTACAGAATAAGTTGTCAACATGGCGTCAGGTTTGGCTCAGTTGGTAGTGACCCTGCCTACTGTTCCGGCGGTTGCGGGTTCGATCCCCCTAGGGGCAAACTTTATGTGATGAGCACGAATGTTTGTACCCGAGTCATGGATGTTTAGTATTTGTATATGTATGTATTTCTCTATATAAGTATTTATATTGTTGTCTAGCACCCATAGTACAAGCTTTGCTTAGTTTGGGGCTAGGTAAATTTGTGTGAAATGTCCCAAGATATTTATTAATTTATGAGTTGAAAAAGAATAGAATGTGTTCATATAAACAAATACAGACGAATCCTTCATAAAGTTTAACAGTAAAATAGTGTTTTTTGTTGTGCTTTCAACTCATTCCACCATAACAGCCTATTTATCTCTCACTGCTGGGCTCAGGCCTCCTATCAAGATGGTTATGGCCATAGTCACCATGGTGGTCCAGTGCCTTAGATCGGGGACTAAACAACCTTTTGAACCGACTACCTCATATATTTTATTTATTCATATTAATTGAGTCACAATTTAAGTCATTATCAATAATAGCAAGACTGAATGTAACATGGAACCCACTGAGGTAGATATCTTGATTGTAATCAGAATGATCACTTAGATAATATTTATATTTACAAGAAAAACTTCACCTCCCAAGAAACATTGCACAATAATAAAGGTTGAAGTAAATTAATTCCAAACATAATATTAGTACGAAAACATGCAGGGAAGTGGATGATTTAAAAAAAAGATAGTACTATATCTACCTGGAGGAGTATCGATGACCAGAAAATCCAGTTCTTGCCAGTGAACGTCCTCCAAAAACTGCTTTATCATTGACGTCTTCTTAGGGCCTCTCCACACCACGGCATCATTGCGAGAACTCAATAAGAAGCCTATAGACATGACGCCAAGTCTCTGGTCAGCGTCTGTGTACACGGGAACCCATCCCTGGGGACCCTGATGCACGTTTTGATTTTCTAGATTGAGAAGATAAGGGACGCTAGGTCCGCACAAATCGACATCCAACAAACCAACCTGAAAGTGTTTTATAGTTTTAATAGCAATAACGGACTTTTGACAACTATTTATTCCAGAACATGAATATTCAGTATCCGATAAGTAATATATGCGAATATGAGTTTTAATAATAAATACAATACAAGCAAGCAAAGTACATTTACCTTATAACCTCTTTCTTTTAAAGTCAAAGCTAGTTGAGTGCTTACAGTAGATTTACCTACTCCTCCTTTTCCAGAGAGCACTAATATTACACGTTTAACGTCGTCTAACATCTTTCTTTTTAATTTATAAAATAAAGTAAAGAAAGAGAGAGAGAAGTTCAAAACTTTGAAAAACAACACTGACAATTAGATGTTCTTTGACAGGTGACTAACTACAAGCATGCAATCGAAGCAATGCGTTGAGAAAAAGCTCGTATGTGTATGATGTCTTCTGAAAAACGTTTCAATGTTACGTTCCGTTTCACGGTTGGTTACTGGTTTCTCAAGAAAACTAAAATCAAGAAATTCTACTTACCTGAGAATAATGTCGACAATCATATAATTCAATCAAACTAACACAATAAAAATATAATCTGTTTAATTTTTTTGTGGCATTTTTGTGTTGATCCACTCACTCAGCCCTACTTTTGACAGCGCCTGCGCGTCGACTGTGGCGCCGCTGTGGTGAAATAAAAAAACCTCAGTTTTGTAAAGATTTTTGTGGCGGTGGCTGTGTTGTTAGCGAACCGATATTCTTATTAGGAAATGAATTATTTTTCTCCAAACAGAGAGGATTATTGGACATTTTATGACACGATTTGTTTGTGATATTGTTTTCTGTGGTCATATTTAGTAAAGTTAGTAGTGTTCCGCGCGTGCAAGTGTTTTTTCTTTCGCGTAGAGTTTGAGTTGTTTTGTGGCCGTGCAAGGATTTTGTTCTCGACTGGCTCGCCGGGGTCGACTTTTTGAGATATTTCTTAGGTAAGTAGTGTAGTAGTTAATTAATTATGTGAATTGTAGACGATGATTGTAGGAGGCCGCGGCGTGGTGTAGTAAACACGTAGGGCGGTGCGGGCGACGTAATAAATGCGGGTCTCGTAGTACCGGGCCCGCCGACCCACCCCTCGTTTCGCCGATGGAGGGCGATCACAAGATGACTTTATAAACTGAGGAGTGTTCTGTTCTTATTTCCTTGGATAGTCTTGCTTGATTATAGTTGGGTACTTTTATCCTACTTTTCAGTCACGAGTTGCTGTTATGTCGTCGGTATAGTTTGATCGGATACCGGGAATCCACACTGACTAATTTATTCATCAAAATCAGAGGCTAGTTAGACAGGTAAGTCAAGTTTGTTGGCAGCCTATTATATTATTGATTTAATTTAAATTATCTATCTCACAGAAGTTTTCAAATTTCGATTTATTTTTATATTTAGAACTAGCTTCTGCCCGCGACTTCCTTCGCCCGCGTGGAATTCGGTTATTGCTTTCCCGCGGGAACAATGCGTTTTTCCGGGATAAAAAGTAATTAATTAATAATTCTAACTGTACCTAAATCTAAATAACCGTAGGAGTGCCGAGTTCTCTATTGAAGTTGTAAGTATTCGTGGAAAAGTTGAGTCGTCGAATTTCGAAGACTTCAGAGTTACTTATGTACTTCTATAGTAATGTTTGGAAACTGTAGGTGAAAAAAAATTTTTACATAAAAAAATAAAAACCGCATTCAAACTCCGACAGACTGCGAAGTCGGTGTCAAGTGAACTGACCCAAAGAAATGATAATCATAAAGTGAACTTGATATTGACATTGCAGTCTGTTGGAGTTTAAGGATCAGAACTATGAACAATTTGAGTTTTCATGCCAGTCTCCTTTGGAAAATTGGGTCCAAATAGTGAACTGCTATGAAAGCTTAACTGATCTATCAGGTGGTTAGATTGGATGTCCGGGAGCAGATACGATACATTAAACATGTTATACCATTCATTGTATAATTAAGATACACCTTTGTAAATTGTAATGGAGTAACTGATCACTGGATCTGTTCGCTCCCTACTCGTCAAAATTACCACTGAATCATCTGATTATAGCTAACGGGCTGAATGCAGATAGAAAAGAGAAATAAATAAATATAAAAATCGGTTGTCTATAAAGTCGGTTTATCGACGATAATTTTACGTGATAACTTCATAAGAAAACATTAGTGATTATGTCCCGTTACATAGGACATACATCGCCATGAGGGCATACATGGACATACACTGTGTCATGTTTTTTCATGGGTGCAGCCGGCATTCATCAATTTATAAGACGTTATCACGTCAAAAAAACCTTTGTAATCCGATAGTGTCATCACCGCACCCTCACTTAACGTTTTTAAAAATAGACTAGATGCGTGGCTAGTAAATAACCCGCTTGATGAGAATATTTAGTGCAAACAGAAAGTGAAATATGTGCATATGACTCAAAGTGAATACAGTGGACATTTATTTAAAACTATATTTAAAAAAAAAGGACTTTACTGAACATTGTGATATAGGCATACCAGCACCAGATTGCTGCTCGCCTATTATTCGAATAATAATAATAATAATAAATAATAATAATAATCATATCAAATATCTAAAATATGCTAAAACTGACGAGACAAAGCCAGCATCTGCTGTTACATATGACATTGCTGTTCTCAAACATATGGAACATAATCTGAATACTGAGCAATGCTAAAAAGTCACAGCCATATGCTAATATTCCCACACTACTTTGTATGTATAATACATTTGGCCCACATTCGACAAGATCAGAATTCATAATATGTGCTTTATTTGAATTTGCTTTAGTTGAATAACATGACCTATCACACTAAAGCCAGTATTTATTTTTAACAACATTAAATTGTGTGCTGTTAAAATAAGCATACCTTTGTATCATAAATTGTAATTCTGTATCTTTTTGTTGAACAAAGTTTTACTTTCTTGCTTAAATTGTAAAACAAAATGCATGATGATGATAAAATGCACTAACCATAGGAACAATTTTAAGTACTCAGAAAACTACACAAAAAAAAATTAGATTTAGTTAGAGTTTAAAAATGTTGTGTCAGAAGGCACTATTCAATTCACAATTAATGAAATACCTAAGTAACCCGTGTAAGAGCACAACAATAGAGGTTAAGCAATAAAATAGGCAGTTGACTCAAGTACCTATGTGGGTGGATCAGTGATAGCTCCGATCAGTAGGGGGTAAGTTAGTACCATACTGACTACACAGTATATTTGACATTATGAAAACTACTCACTACCGGTCTACCACCACTATCTCTGTCAGTACCCACTCCAAAGCATTTTCAGGACATAAAACAGTCTGTTTTTATTTAATAATCTAATCTAACAAGTTTCATTAAAAAAAACAGTTTGTAGCCTTTACATGATAGAATTACAAATATATGCCTGTAAGATGTTTTCGCTTACTATATTGGTATTGTTTATTTGTTAAGAGAACTAAACTTATATTTTCAGTTCTGTAGTTGATGTTGTCTAGTATAGGGCGCTTTGCTCGTTTATTACCTTAGCAGTCGTAAAAAAAGCACCAGTCCTAAATAATCTGTCCCCACGTTATCCGTAAACCCAATTTTGCGTTAATTAGAAGGGACGCCCAAGGCCGCGACGCCCCTGCACGGAGCCCCATGCCGTGGCCCCCTAGTGAGTCACGTGGCACGCGTCACAGGAATATTTTGATTACCACGGCAGTGGCAAAATGGTTTTACCGCCATATTGAAATTAGGGACCACAAAGAGCAATTCAAAATTATTGCCGCTATAAATTCCATAGAACCTACCTACCTAGCTATATTTAGTAAAGCGCAAGTCAAAACACATTTCGTAACATCGATTTCTGTCTAATAGAATAGTAAATTCAAATATTCCTCAAGGTCCTAAGCTAAGTTAAAAATGGAGGTAATGTAGGTAACTTCGTTTTTACGCGAACATGACACATCGATCATTTTATCCTATTTGATCACAGCACGTTTTTTTCGTCAAGTCATCAAAATTCGCCATCAGGTACTTAGATTCTACTAACATACACGTACCTACTGCAAATATGACAAAACTAGCCTTTTGCCCGAGACTTCGTCCCGCGTGAACTCAGAATTTACGTAGCTACCCGATGATAACTATACATATAGATGGTTATAGGTTATAGTTATAGTAGTATTGAAAAACTGATTTGACTCGTGGAAAACCCGTTCCCGTGGAAATATCGTAATAAAAAGTATCCTATGTTATTCCTAGGGTCTCGAACTATCTCCATACCAATTTTCATCCAAATCGGTCCCGTCGTTATAAATAATAAATAAATAAATATCTTGGGACATTTCACACATATTGACCTAGCCCCAAACTAAGCAAAGCTTGTACCTACTATGGGTGCTAGACAACGATATACGACAACGTTATATCGCGGAAGGAAGGACAAACAAACAAACTTTCACATTTATAATATTACTAAGGATGGAATCTTCTCTACTTACTAGTTTATAAATAGACGTCAAGTCCACCTACGATGAAGTGAAGCAGTTAAGTTGCTCTGTTAATAAAACAAATCCGATTCGTATTAAAACCGCGTACTTTAATCCATCCAAAGCGAGTTTATGACGCATAATAAACAGCAGATTAAAAGTTTCATAACATGCCAGCGCAAAGCTCTTTGAGCAATTAAGCTGAAACTAAAACAGGCGAGCACTTGAAGTGAGGCTGCGCCGCGCCGGCGTTGCGTAAAATCAAAATGCCAGCCAACTTACGAAATCGACTGTGAGCAGCTTGGTTGCACTTTTTGGGCGCATTCTCACTGATAGACAAGTGGTCTTACAAAGAAGCGTACAGTTACAGGTCGCGGGATGGATCTCGAGCGGTGAGCAAAAGTAGATGGGATTTCTGCGCATGTTTACGACTGAAGGGCCAATAAGCGTGCGCGCACAACAAAGCGCTCCCTGCGTCCCGCGCCCCTCTGCCGACGAGACCTTATTTTTGGATTCTGCACATCCAAGTTCCGTGCCTGTACCTTTAACTGAGGCCTTACTCCAAGTTTGAAAGACCAATGTAGCGATCGTGTTCGTTTTCATTTGTTAAATGCGTTCAATTCAATACAAATTACTACTACTACTACAGCCAAATTGCGTCCCACTGCTGGGCACAGGCCTCCTCTTATCACGAGAGGGTTTGGGCTATAGTCCCCACGCGGGCCCCGGATTGGGGACTTCACACACATCTTTGAATTACTTCGCAGATGCGGGTTGTGTGCAGGTTTCCTCACGATGTTTTCCTTCACCGAAAAGCTCAGTGGTAAATTCAAATTGAATTTCACACATAAGTAAACTTAGAGGTGCGAGCGGGAATCGAACCCCCGAATCTCTGCATGAGTGGCGGTAGGTCGAACCACTAGGCCACCACGGCTTATAAATAAAACAATACACATTAGCAAAGATTTAAATAACACGTACGTTTCTATGGTTTAAACAAAACCTTCAATGCCAATGTCTCCGTTGTTCGTACAAAATGAACCCGGCTAGAGGACGCCTAAGTACATTTGGTGGAAATAGTTCTACTTTAACAATAATCAAATATTTAAAGTAATTAACCCTATTTATTACGAAAATTCCAAACTGCATTAATTGACACGGCCCTTATACAGACATCACTTGAATAGTAATATCTTCTTTTTATTTTATTTAAGACTAGCTTTTTCCCGCAACTTCGTATGCGCAGAAAGTTTAAAATGAAAAATCCCGTTTTTTCCGTTCCCGTGGGAATTTTGAGAAATCCTTTCTTAGCGGATGCCTACGTCATAACATCTACCTGCATGCTAAATTTCAGCCCGATCCGTCCAGTGGTTTGGGCTGTGCGTTGATAGATCACTATGTCAGTCAGTCAGTCACCTTTGAGTTTTATATATTTAGATTAGCTATGTCGACATGATAACGCTGATAGATTCACGCCCAACACATTCAGAGCTGACCGAATTAGAAGAAAATTATTTCGTTTATTTTCATATTTTCAGTTGATATAAACACATATTTGAATATTTTCTCTCTTTCATAAACAGTATTGTTGTCCTTACTATCCATACTACTATTATAAATGTGAAAGTGTGTTTGTTTGTCCTTCCTTCACGTCGCAACGACGGGACCGATTTGGTATAGAGATAGATAGTTTGAGACCCAGGGAATAACATAGGATACTTTTTATCCCGATATTTCTACGGGAACGGGTTTTCCACGGGTCAAACCAGTTTTACAATACTACTACTACTACAGCCTATTTGCGTTCCACTACTGGGCACAGGCCTCCCCTCATCATGAGAGGGTTTGCGCTATAGTCCCCACGCGGGCCCAGTGCGGATTGGGGACTTCACACACATCTTTGAATTACTTCGCAGATGCGTGCAGGTTTCCTCACGATGTTTTCCTTCACCGAAAAATTGAATTCAAATTGAATTTCGCACTTAAGTAAACTTAGAGGTGCGAGCCGGAATCGAACCCCCGACCCTCGGCGTGAGAGGCCGAACCACTAGGCCACCGAGACTTTTTTTTACAGTACTACTTTAACTATAACCATCTATATGTATAGTATCAAATTCTAAGACTACGCGGGACGAAGACGCGAACAAACGTCTAGTTTAATAATATTTCCTTTATGACCACATCCATTACTTAGCATTACTAACGGAAATGCGATAAAAAACAGATTTATCAAATCCATAGCATTTGCTACCAAAAAATAATATCAAAAGCCATAGGTCACATTTCTCCGATGTAACATGAAAGGAGTACAGTACTTCTTCTTGCTGGTGCCATCTTCTAACGAAGTTTGGCGATCATCATGGCTATTTCCACTTTTGACGCAGCTGAACGGAAAAGTGATCGGGTGCTCTTTTGGAACCATTGACGCAGATTCTTAAGCCAAGAGGTTCTTCTTCTACCAACACTCCGTTTACCTAACGCGTTTAGTCAGCTAACGAACCACCATTACCCTGCCTGTTAAAAAAGGAAAACACCTCGAAATTCAAAAGACAGAATCCAGCATCACACGCATCTTGTTGGTCATTCATTCCATTTGACGCAGTGAGTGTCCTCTGTCACTATACTGGCCGGTACACAAATAAAATATGTTCCATTCGGGGGTTTAATGCGTTCGTAATTTAAACCTGGTGGTATTGAATTCCGAACGGGCCGTTTCGTTTTATCCTCTTTTCATACTTTATCGTCGTTTGTTTCCAATGTTCCATTTTTTAAATTTAAATGTAGGTACCCTGAACATGTTCTTTTTACAAGTCTTGGAAACTTTATTATTCCAAAAACGTTATAATCCATTTACGTTCCTTAAATAGCAACGACGCATTCGACCTTAAGAGACAGGTTTTAAACGACTTCTACGTATTTTTATACGTTCCTATCTAGACTCGAGTAATATTACGCCATGCTGACGACATGTTGGAATAATTCAACAAAAAAAGAAACCCGTTTTTTAAATGCAGTTTTTAAGTTTGTGAACACTAAAAAAATGTTTGCTATGTTAAAGATGATTGATTGATCATTTATTTCTTAATGAAAATTACATTACATTTACACACATATAAACATAACTTATTCACAAAAAGATGTGAACGTAATCTCAATGAATTCCGATATTTTCCGGTTCAGTTGTTTGGAGGGCAAGTTGATTGGATTCTGCATCCCCTCTGCTCGCGCAATACCTACGTACGACCCTCCCTAGGTGATGATTATGTTACTTATTACGGTTTAGTTATTTTTCACTGGTCACAGTATCAAGTTCTTCAGTATGACTACCGACTTTATATTGATTTAGTCTACTGACTCCTGAAAATATGCCTTAAACGTGTCGTAGATCTTTTGTTGCTGCATGTAGGTACACACCAACGGATCTTTAGAACGGTAATCAGACACTGCCGCCATCTGTTAAAAATGTCCGAAGCTAATTTGAATGTATGCATGGGATTGCGTGTTTATTCTACCATACAAACAGAATACAGATCGAAGTTTGCTTCTGCGTCGGCACTCTCCTAAAATATCACGTAACGCTAATGCTGTAAGCACATGAACTTGATGACTTTGACAGTTTGAACTTTTATGACACACCCACACAAATGCCACATACTGTTTTATAGTTTTTTTTTATTAACATACATTAAGTAAGATAAAGAAACAGCATCACACTATTTACATATTAGAAACGCGTACAACATTCCTGTCTATCCTCCTGTTTTTATAGAATCATCACACCTACTAAAAGATATTAGAAATTAGAGTTCAACAGCACTTGTTTTGTCTCGTACTTAATGAATTTCCATTAAAAAATATAAATACGGTAAGCAGCTGTGCTCACCGAAGAATCATTATTTTCTACGTTCGTTTGTTTTCTGGATTATATGTTTCAAAAAAAACTTATTAAATTTTCACCATATAGATATATAGACAGACAGACACGGATCGGACAAGTCACGTCTCACAATATCGACGTCTACAGGCGAAGATGAATCGTGTGCCCGCAAGACTGTGCCGCGGGTAGACGAACCCGAGACGAGACGAGGGTAGTCTATGCCATAAATTTACTATTCTAATACAGCCTTAGGAAAATGTACAGAAGTGTCAGAGGACGAGTCCTCTGACACTTCTGTAGATTTTAAAGAAAGAAGAAGAAGAATATATCGAGATATATTCTTCTTCTTCTTATCTTCTCTTCTTTCTCTTCTCTTATATATAAAAATGAATCGCCGTGTGTTAGTCTGTCAGAGAACTGCTGGACCGATTTGTCTGATTATTTTTTTGTTTTATCCCCTGTGATTCAGGAAAGGTTTAGACAGAAAAAAAAATCGGTTAAAGTCAAAAGGAACATCTAAAAAACGAAGCTAGCGCAGTGATACGAAGTTCACCGGGCCTACTAGTGTTCAAAAACACTGTCTTACGCACTTCAGTACGCATGTCCATGATGTTTGGTCTACCTTTTTCAATTATACCTATTAAAAACTACATTATCATTATGTAGAATGTAGAAAAAACAAAAAAAAAAAAGGATGCAAAACGCAAACGGTATACCTCTGTTACGTAATTCATTCCCGTATTTAAAATTCTACTAAAGATATCTTTGCAAAAGCATTCTCGTACGAGCGAATGCAATATTATCTAATAAAGAAATCTCTTAAAGCTGGCTCAGCTTCAAGCTATCTGGCCTAGGATTTCCGACACGTGCTCCACGTTATAATAAAAGGCATTGTTCTTACTGCACTGTAATTGCATTTTTCCGATTCTACAGCCAAGTCACGAAGAGGGAACCAGCCAATGATTCTAGTACAATAAAGGGCATACCAAGACTGATGGTGTCACTAAGCCGTGGCCTCAAAACCGCAAAGGTTAACAGAGTGTTACGTAAGAGCCTGCTCGGGCTTTCTGTTTGTTACTGGAGCGAGATGTTACCGCGAGGGCATGTCGATGAGCCGATGAGCAAACAAATAGAGTATTTTAAGAGCGTACCTAATCTTTAGTAGCGCCGCCAACAATGTCTAATCTAGAATAATCTAGTTGTTCCTAATGTAATTTGATCGTATTGACAACTAGGTACCAGGAATTGGGAATGCAGATGTCAGCGCACCACACATTCGTCAGTTGCTAATGTTGATATCGTTGCACACAGGATGATAGCGCCGCCCTCGCATATCCGCACTGATAACGCTAAACGGTTCGCAAAACTACAAGCATCGCTTCGCATAATCTGACATGTTAGTATATTGTTAACTTATAATAACGATACGCATGGACGGGTAAGTTGTCTTTTAGAAACGGGCTAGGTACTAAACATTTTGTGAAAAACCGCCTGAACGATAATCCTGTCTTAAGTTAGTAGTTTTCATAACTACGCGTGATTGAAAATTAGTCTCTTTTGTAACATTTGAAATGTATAAGAAAAGTCTTAAATGATGAGACCGAAACCTAACCCATTGGAATTCGCAATTGCAGTAAGGCTGGCAATAAATAGAGCTATAGACATACTCGTATCGTATGATTTTACCCGTCCATAAAGAGGGCAAAGGCATCTCACGTCGAGGGTCGATTGCCGATTTATAACTCAACGAGTCCTTATTTCTATGTACGGTATAATGTTGTGCAACATTCCTATTTCATTTAGTATACTGGTATGATAAGTTACTACAGTTTCTGTGAATGTTCAAGTCAATGTCAATGTGAACTCACATTCGATTGTTTAATTTTCAAAATTACCTTTATAAGGGAAAACCCGCATTCTAGACGACCTCCGACCAACTTAATCTTGTGGTGTCAGTTTAATATGTATCTGACCATTATCTGACCGTCTTTCGCGTAAATTCATTTTGTAAACTTTTGCTAGTTAGATATTTTTGTTACTTCTGTACAAAAGTAGCTGCCGTTTGTTTTAAAATCACTTGTTGGTGTGGTTAAAATCAATAGTTGGAGCTCAGTATTCGAAGGAAAAAGTGTCTCCTTCTTCAAAGTCGACGTCATAGTTAACTAGCTGATCGCTAAGTAAGCTCACGTTAGATGGATGCATGATTAGTGATAAGTCCGCCTGTTGTTTACCTAATTAACTGTATATCCTTTCTGTATTTCCTGTGTTGTATATGGTGTTCAATAAAGAGCATTCTTGTTGTTGTTGTTGTTGTTGTTGTTGTTATTGATGTTGTTGTTGTTGTTGTTCATGACGTTGTACCCATTGCCAATAAAATAATTCTTGGAAAGCATCTCTCGCTATGGAGATTATCTTTATTGAAGCGCGAATTGAAGCATTAGGTACATTAACAAGGTCTCGATTAAGAAATCAAACGGTCGAACGGTTAGATCGAGACAGCAGTGTATTAAATATTCCGACGGGGTACAATATTAAGTTGAGCTCGTAAAAAACTGGATCAATCTCGCCTTACCTTTGCCCTTTCAAGCGGCTGAACCCTTTAATATTCCATCCCCGAGACGGGCACAAAGCGTGAAGTGTTCTGCGTCAATCAAACCATTCGAAAGTACGTCATTGCGGCCGGTAATCGCGTTAGGCGGTGATTGGATAAAACGTTTATGGCCGAGGAAGGCACTTTACGGAGTTACTTGAAAATCTTGAAGATATTGATTTTATCTCCCTAGCCTATCGCATTGTCTGTAACTTTATACCTTTTAGGCATGAAAGGGGTAACATTCAAATGATGCATCTGACCAAAATAATCGCCCGTTTGTTCTGATTGACCTTTTTATATTAGGAATAAGAATTTAACTTATGTACTTACCTGAATTAATATAAAAAGGCTAGTTTTCGGTAGGTTCATCGGCGTAGGGGAGGGCGGGGTTCAAAGTGCCGGGGGTAGGTAGTGCCAATGCGATTTACTCAGTGAAGAAAAAAGATAGATACATTCTGTTCTTGCGTCGAGAAATGCTTTACCCAGGCGCACAATCGGCGGCCAATTTAGTTGCGTCAGCGCCGCGGTAAGAGTAGCTCCCTGCCACGTGCCGTGCCGATGTCACGTAAGTAAATATTTTCGTGGTTGTATTTTTTGGTCTATTTATTGTATTTTAAAGCTTTCGTATTGAGTGTTTTCAATAAAGTCTCGACAATTTATTGAAGAATCGTAAGGCCAATGTAATACAACGCTGTGTTTATTACGTTTTTAATCATTCATCTGAAGGGTGTTACGTTACTAACGGGGTTAAAAGGGCCTCTAGCCGGGGGTTCATTGTGCCGCGGCACAATGAGCACCGTCTAAGGCACTGCTATCCCCATGTAATTCTAATTATTTTTTATATTGTTTTCAGGATCAGGATTACAAAGAATAGGAAAAGTGCCGTTCTTACTGATACCCCAGGAAAGAAAGCGAAAGCTGAAGAACAGGCTAGCACGAAAAAAATGTAGAATTAGGTAGTTACAAACAAAAAGGGAAAGGTAAGTGGAAACGAACTAAAGCAAATACCAAGGGAGGAAAAGGTGGAAAAAATCTGCAAAGAGAAGAGTTCTGCAAGAGGAAAATGATGAAGAGGAGAACGATAGCTTTGACTTATTTGACTCTTATTCTAACTCGCAACCAGGAATGGGTTCAATGCAGTATATGTAAGAAGGCTGTATCTCATGAACCGTGATAGTTAGACAGTTGAAATTGTCACAGATGATGTATTTCTGTTGCCGTTATAACAACAAATCCTAAAAAACAGAATGCGTCAATATTTAAGGAGGCTCATATAAAAGAAACGTGGTTTTTTTTGTCGTTTTTGTCTGTCACCAGGCTGTGTGTTTCATGAACCGTGATAGTTAGATAAATGAAATTTTCACAGATTATGTATTAATCTGTTGCCGCTATAACAAAAAATAATAAAAAACAGAATGAAATAAATATTTAAGGGGGCTTTCATAAAACAGACATGATTTTTTTTGGCCTTTTTATAGTTAGTGCGTGAGTCCGACTCGCACTTAGCCGGTTTTTATAGATAATAGTACGGAACCCTTCGTGCGTGAGTCCAACTAGCACTTGATCGGTTTTTTCAAGTTATAACTTTAAAGTTTCGTCTTCATTGACAAGTCATTCTGTTGATCTTATTATGATGTACAAATGTGAAACATGTATAGGCTAATATTAGTTATAAACTGTTAACTTTTTGATAAAATATACTTTATTTGCTAAATAAAATCAGTTTTGTATTTTTAAATCACATCTGACTGGCTTTTACTTGTAGCAATACAATCGGCCCAACTTACCTCACCATCGGCACAACCCGCCCCTTGATGGGGTAAATTGTGCCACTCCGACTTTTTGTTTAATATAGCCTCTAAATTCATTAATATTAGACACACCTTCAAATAGCATACGGTTATAAAAACTACATAAAATTTTACATTAGATAAACTTCAAAGCATTATTAATACTTTCACAGTGTATATCTTATTTAGCATTTTAGTAAAATCGGCACTTTGAACCCCGCCCTCCCCTACAGAACTCTTCATAATTGATTACCTACGTTATGTAGAAAGGAACAGTTTACAAAATCAAAGTATCACCGCCGGTGAGCAACGCAGCATATTTAGAATCCAAAGTTGATCATTAGGAAATTTCGGAAGCCAACAGGAAGCAATAGACAAACAAACCAAAGCCATGCGTTCCATTCCACAGCCGGACGCAGAGTGCATTGAAACGCGGCATATCCGCCTAACACCAAATATGTATGTACACCTTTAGCTCGAGGAAGTACTCATTTGGGTGCCAGGATTGAATTCGTTGGTTGAATTACAAGCTGCTTGTGTTTGTGTATAGGCAATCCTTTCCACGTGCGCGCGCCTGATGTAAGCCTTATTTTATGTTCGTTTTGCACATCGAAAAACTGTTTAATACGCACAGATGGTAACGATACACATCAAAGTAGCGACATTATGTGCAGTGCACGAGCATATAATTCTGATCGTTTACATGTAGGTGACGTAGATAAAATGAACTATCATCAGTGAGCTGACTTCGATTAAAATAAGGATGAAATTGTAACTACGTATTTGCATTGCACTGATCGATAGGCCGCAGACAGTCTCGAGAGGACACCGTAAACCTTTCAGTATTAGTATAACCAAGTATAACGAATTGGATTAAAAAGACGGGAATGTACTGCACATTCATTATCTCTAATAACGAAATCGGTTCGAGTCAGGCTGCAAAGCAATACATTTTACATTCGGTGTTTCATGAAATGATGTAATGTGTACTTTATCATGAAACATAAACAAAAATGTAAGTATTACACGAGAATTGTAAGCAATTACTAATTATCATACCGACTGCGCTTTTCGGTGAAGGAAAACATCGCGAGGAAACCTGCACGCATCTGCAAAGTAATTCAAAGATGTGTGTGAAGTCCCCAAGCCGCATACACTGGGCCAGCGTGGGAACTATAGCCCAAACCCTCTCGTGATGAGAGGAGGCCTGTGCCCAGCAGTGGGACGCAATTAGGCTGTAGTAGTAGTAGTAGTAGTAGTAGTAGTTATATCGACAGCTGTTGTCATCACTCATCAGAATTAACTGTATTCACAGCAAAAAAATATTGTTGACGTGACTTCAATAGTTAGAAGACACGAATGGCCTTATTACTCGACGAAGGTCGAATGTGATTTAAATGGTTTAATCCAGCTCATAATGCAAACCTTAATGATAATTTTGTACCTAATGTGTGTTTGTATTTCAAACTTAATATCTTAATTTGGCTTAGCTAAACCAATGACTGCTGATATACACAAAATATCGATGCGTTTGTGTTGTTGTGAGCAACTGGCGTTGATGAGAAACAATTCGAATACAAATATAAATAAGTGGAATCGATTTGTCTAGTTCCGTTTGAGCGCAAATCGAGTTTGCTTATTTGGAAACTCTGGTGTCTGTCTATCCACTCTAGCGCTGATTTTAGTTTGCGACGCTGCTGATATCCATCATTCCTGACATTAACTTTGACCTTATATATATGCACGATATTTAAACCAAACAAAGATAATCAATTGTTAACGAAATCAAACACCTAATATAATGACGTGATAACGAACGACCAATCCATAAACAAATTCGTTCATCAAATGTTATTTCCTTAGAACTTTTGCGTGGGGGAACATCTGAATGAAAGTTGTAAATCAAATGAAACAAAGAATTAAAGCGTTGGTCGTTTCCGGTATGGAAATTTTCGAATTGCGTGCGAAGCGTTACGCACAACACCGCACCGGGAGTACCCACTGAAATAGGGACCTTTGACTTGTAATCCGTAACTGCTGAGTCTATTATGATGAGCGAATCGGAAACTGCTACTGTTACTACTCCTTTTTGCCCACTTTTTACTACTTCCTTTTTTTCATATATGGATGACGTACTTTGGTAACCTATTTGCATAGGATAGTTTTGGTGCATTTCATCTCATTCAGACTTCGAAGTACTAGTTTGGAAAAGTTTTTACTGAGAAGGCCATACCGAGTCATGTAACTAATCTATAGGGCAGGCTGTTACTAGCAGAAAGTAGTTACAGCTCGTATCAAAGATCGTATTAGACAATAGTCAGTCAATAATGTGACCAGGCCCATAAACGATCCGATCACAACGGTCCAATTTGATGGCTGCAGATATATTCCGTTAATTTCGAAATGTCACACATGGGAATGGTTCAGCGCCTTGTGACGCGTATAGTCAATAAACCGATATTTGGCTGCCAATCGATGAGGTCACGCACTGATTTGTCTTCTATGTTGTCTTCAGTAACTCTAAACAATCAGCTTCACAATCAATGGCCCATTTCGAAGTTCCCTTTAATGATTCTGACTAAGTACCTACATACAAGGGAACAATTTTAAAAGCTCAAGTTTGTAACGACCATTCGACACTAACATATAAATCTTAAAGTAGCATTACACTCCTTGCTTCTTGGGAACCTGGAATATTCCAGTAAAGTCGTCTAGTCAAACGGTATTGTGCAAGTTTAAATTTAGAACAGAAAATAGCAGACATTAACGCGTTTATGGTCTACTATATGACGTCCGCTGAAGTAAATGGATATTCTCTACGTCACCTACCATAAAAACGCCTTTTCTTGTCGCTTAAGGGGGTTAGTTTTTGTGGCCTTTACTTTTCGTGTCAGTCAAAAGGAGGTAGGTTTGAGATTACTGACTCCACAACTATGTTGACTAATAACAACTAATGAAGCATAAAACGCAAAGCTTGTCAAACTGCGAGACCCATCCATTCACTCCCACTTATTACAACAGAGAACGAAGTCAAATTAACTAAAAATATTTATTAATGTTGGTCTAAAATACTGGCAGCCTCTTGAAAAAGATTCGCTTCATCGAATTCATTAAATTAATTGATTCGTGTCATCCTCAGAGGAATGAATCGCCAATTCGGAATTTTACTACACTCTCGGAGTGAACCATTCTGTATTATATCTTATTTGTATCAACGCAGAATCTGTATTATAGTTACTGGTTTCTTTATCTGACAGAGAGGCGTTTACAAATGAACTTTAAAGCGTGCTTCTAAAGTTGCATTTTCAAAAGACTGCCGTAAAATTGCGGAAGTGGACTTGATCTAAACATAATGTGATGGGATTTGTATTGAGATGGATGGCGTGGATATAGGTCTTGGATCAGGTTTAAATGTTCATAGCATTCTTTGTTGAGGTTAGTCAGTATGCGATAGTCCAACATAACTAACGACTGACATCCCAATATCCTCATCGACACGAAAATTTATATCTATTTTGAAATACGTTTTTAATTGCTGACAAATATGTAGCGTTTATGTTCGTCCCAGAATCGTTATGCTCCATAATAGCTAATAAATTATCTCCAGTCGGTGCTAACGGGCGGATGCATCGATTTTTAATTACATTACTTTATTCTGCCTTGTCTCACCAAGAGTTATCTTTATGGTTACTTTTCGAACGTCCTGTGGGAAGACAATGTAAGTATTATAGATAGACTCCGCCTTCCTTTGAATGAATAGGAAAATGTATGATTTACGAGTCGGGGCAATTTACATATCTATTTACATTTAACGATGTCTCAGTTTTGAAACAAGTTAACGACGTTATGGACTTGCTAGGAAGATTACATTTACGTATATAATCAGTCTTGATTTCTCGTCATCTATGGCGATATAGTTAACAGAATCGGAAGATCAAAATGATAAAAAATATCCATATTTTCTTTCAAAGGGCGACACTCCATCCTAGAAAAACAACACACACCAGGAAAGGCATAAATCATCTTATATCATCATATTTCATTCATAGTCGTAAATGTAAACTGCAAACAAATCGCCGATGCATCAGTCTTTTTCGTCTGGGTTTACTATACGAATATCGAATCTACAGACAAAGTTGAACTCGAACCTTTGGGCCACCATTTTGCAAAAAAAAACATGTAAGCCGTTTTTCATTAAAATCTACTTCGGTGACACGAAGTTCTGATCTATTCGTGTTCTGTTCTGGTCGTCAAAGATCTATTTTCTCTAGGAGTGTCGAACTTTTATGTTTAACTCTTGCGGAGAACTTTACTAATTCAATTCAACCGTGAAATCAAATTTGCGCAAAGCTTGCCCGGTTCATAGTTGTGTCAGGTATTAGGTTTCCAGGAGCCAAATTTTTCAATATTTTAAATAGGTGTGTAATGTGTAGCTGTATTGATTTAGCGTTGGTCGTCATTTATCTTATTAATATACGAATACAGCAACATGTTTGTAAATAAAATACCTTGATAACATTCATATGTCATGTCACAAAGTCAACCTGTGGCCTTCACTGACTGTGACTTCAGACGTATCGTCGGCGAAAATAAACAGATTGTACGAATTCACTTAGTACAGTATTACATAATTTACAATGCTGAAGTTAATAGCGTTGTCTGGGCCTATTTTCGGATTACCTACGAGTAATCCCTTCACATAACTTTTTTCGTATTTAGGTGTTTAAATGTTTTAGAAACCATCTTTTTTTTTGTTTGTTTTTGATTTCTCAGGTTTTTGGTAAAGTTGCACACTATCTTGCACACTTTTGAAGAACTTGAGCTTACTGTCATCAGCAGCATCATCAAACATCTAGATAAAATCCATTGTTTGATAGTTTGGTTGGAGCGGCTATTTCGTAAATATTTACGAATCGATGTCGGATCATTTTTAAAGTTCTTTGTCTTAAACATGGTTAGTTAAGTTCATTTAATTATGTACTTTGATAACGTTTGAACGCTGGTATTCTATAAAAGAAAGAAAGTTTAGCGACAGCGTTGGTTTAGAACTTGCTCTTGCGGATCGTTGAATTCGTTGAGCTTGGGTAAACTTCTGGTGGGAAAATAACGAAGCTAGTATTATCTATCAAAGCTAGTAACTTGTATGACGTGTTTCTAATTAATATATGAAGCATTCTAGTTGTACTTTACTATGAACTCTGTCTATCTGAAACCGATCGTAAGAAATTTGATTCTGCGAAATTTAGCAGTGAATAACAAACAAACAAACAAAAATTTATTTATTACACACAATTCGTATTTGTATAGAGAAGTTGCCGAAAACACAGTGAGATGCATATGTAGGTTGCTCTTTTGCACAAATTAGGTTTTTAACTCTGAGGATCTAAACGAATGAATGTTTTTCTTGTAGCAACCTCCATTTGTGTCATCAATTACTAGTAATATCAGCATTGTTATCAAATATGACTCCTGTATGTCACTTATCGTCGACTAGTTGTCACCAAACGTCCAATGAAAACATCTGATTGGTTTAACAGTTAATCCAATCAAGCGCATTTGATTACAGCTGATGCCGCACCTCGTGTGTGAACATAAAATGTTAGCTTGGAGCAAATACGCCGAACTTTCCAAACAAGTAGACGAGATATTTTTGACTACAGTTCTATTATGATTTAATTATGCTAATTGGTAAATGATATTTCAATTGCTGAAAGCGACATCACGTTCCTATCACATCAGTTCTGCGATTGCAATTGGCTTGACGCGGTGGACCTTATCTACTGCGCATGACCTTTATATATGTCAGGTCAGCGATATGGCAAATAAATTGGAAATGAATTCGCGCACATCACATATTGCCATGATAAGGGACCTTATTTCTGAGTAAAAAGAATTCCTTCATTAGTACCTATTATAGACACTGAATGGATGATAAGTTGCTAAATAACAAACAATATAACTTTCTAATGGATCTGCAAAAAAAACCTCATTATTGTTTTATGGGAATTCATCAAATTTGAAAGAAACAAGTGTAAGCTAAGCACAACAAGCAATTTACCCGCGTTTTAAATTTACAATAACAATAATCTTTTCCGGACTGGTCCCACATTGGGCGCCAATTTTGATATGGAAACAAGTAGTCATTAAAATATTCTAATTCAATTTTAAAATTATGATTAGGACTTTGGAGCTTGGAGCTAGTCCTCACGTGATAGTATGCCGGTGAATGGAGCACGTGGATCGGCTCAGACTCGCCCGTTCGATACAGCGGAGGCTGCGCGCTAAGCTCCCGCCCGGAACAGGCTCTCCACATACCAAAATATTCAGACCTCTTCGCCAGTTCCACCCCTCTAAACTTCGAACTTGAAGCGACAACAATGCTGAAAATCAAAGCTCTTTCCTATCTGGCCAGATGACTGCCACAACCAAGTTACGCATGGCCCATCGCACGAATAGTATATCATGATGATTACGCTATCGTGAAAGATCTATTTTGTCTGGTTGAGCGAGAACGCTCTCTCTGTGCTGAGCGTAAGTAATGCCGGCTGTTTTGATTTATGAAACGGTTTTCGTCGTGAATTGCGAAGAAATATTTAGAGGATGCTGTATAAGAACATTAAGTTACGAACTTATAAGAACATTTACTTTTGTCGTCATTAAAACGAATTAAAAGTTTTTTGCTTGAGTGCGTCGTATTTTTAGCTACAACTTTCATTCTACTTATTCTGCTCCAATCCTCAACCAACCTCGATAAGTATAACATCACAATACAATACAAATCAAAAATCCGAAAAGGACATCACAACCATAGCATTCTTAAATTTACGTTACGTCCAGACAGGTGAGATCTCAGGAATGTTCATTTATCGTATTGAAACTTTTGAAAGTAGCCTCGTTCATTACACTTAAATTACAGGGTGCTCTAGAACTGGTTCCGAATGTACAAAAAACGAATCACTGATGTCAGTCCACTCGCACAATAGTTGTCTCCTGCCGGTCGGCCTGTTTTATTTTTAGGTCGTCCTGCGAAGGGAAGCAGTTCCGTTGGGGGCCGACCGTCATTATTCCCTGCCTACCAGATAGAACTATGGGAATCCGAGTTATAAATTAATTTGGGGGCCTGCGTTATTGTTTTGAGAGGCCATTGTGCTTGTTTGGGCAGAGTAATGTAGTGACATTACTGTAATGGGCTTAGAAAGGACTTCGTCTTGGATGCCCGACAGTCGACACAATACGGAAGGTGGCCTAAATTTAAATTAGCATTCAGGTTCGTCTTACAGGTTCTGAACTTCCATTTTCACTCGTAGAATGATCTCAAAGGTAAAAAAATATATATCTGCGAATTTAGTGTAGCGGTACAGAATTATTCACTCTCAAAGTTGTTAAATATGCTAATCTTTTACCAAATATGACACAATTGAGTCTGTTAATTTCGACCCTTAACTTTATCTAATCTAGACAAATATTGGCCCTGGCTCTGGCCGTCGCGAAATTCGAGTCTGCCTTAATATTCTTCCCGAAACCTCTACATACACGCCATTACCGACTTCAGGTCCCTTAACATTAAACTCAAAGTCATTTAGTACAGTAGACTTTACTACGAGAGTTTCCTCTGGGGAGTGCTTGCTGTATTCTTATGGTTGTAAGGTTGAGTTCGGCGATGAAATTGAAATTGTTCGAAGGCGAGAGGTAGATGTGGATCGAGGATAGATAAAGTTGGTGTCCGAGATAAGGCGGGTCATTGAACCGCCGCCCGGGCTCCAGAAATTCTTTTGGATTCTTATGGTAATTCTATTTCGATTTAGAGGTTAGTGTTACGTGTCGTGCTTGGGGTTTTTATCTTTTTCTATGTAGATAGTTGAAATAAATTATGTTAGCTCTAGGGATGTGAGTACTCAGGGTTGTTTTTTTTTTCTTTTATCCTTACATTCATTCGTAATAATATTATTATTCACATTTAAAAAAATACCATCTCAATCAATTGCCACTTTGAACACCTAATCTTGGCTTATGATTAATTCCCTTGAACTTTCTGCTCGGTGTTAATCTGTTAATGATGTCAAGGTCTAAATTCTCACTCATATTAACATAAGTGATAAACATACCCTCATTTTAAACATTCCGGTATATTGATGGTCTCACAAAATTTGTTAACTTTGTTATTGCATTGGTTATTTAATTCAGTGCTGTCATTAATTATGCATTTATTTTAGGAGCTAAGAAGGAATTTCAGAGTGCTGAACGAAATTTACTGTAATTAAGATAGACGAATTTTAGGCCTAAAGAAGATGTTGAAACTGTTGAAAGGGGTAGACAGGCCTCAAGTCTTAACATTAATAAGATTGGGATATTTTTAGAACTACCTATACATTACATAAGCACTTTTTTAGTTAAAATTCAATAAATAATTAGTAACCAATTAAGGGTAATTGGTTCAACGTTAAATTGGCTATTTCGAGTTTAACTTCTTCCACCTTATCTTAAATCTAAATGAGAGTATAAAAGCTTTCATCCCAATAATGGATCTATTTTAATTTTACGAAAATGCGACTTTTATTTGCAGAATGCGGTGGTCGAACAGGCCGCCGCGCGGATTTTCTCAACATTAGGATTTTTGTGACAATGACTGTCATTTGAGGAGAATTCTGAAAGTTTTCTAAAACCTTTAAATTTATTTTCCTCGGATTCTGCAATGAAAATAGAATCATGGTAAACGTGAACCAAGAAGTACTCTCTCTTAAAGTGGGATTTTATAATTCACCAGGCACACTGATGAATCTGATGACAATGACTGTCATTTGAGGAGAATTGTAAAAGTTTGCCAAAGGCTTTTAATTGATTTATCTCCGTTTCTGCAATGAAAACGGAATCATCGTAAACGTGAACCAAGAAATACCATCTCTTAATAAATATTGCCTGAAATGTAGGATTTTATAATTCGCCATGCACACTGAGTAATCATCTGGTGTTCCCGTAAAATGGCAGACTTCGTCCAAGATATGAATCTCTGTAAAACCCGAATCGTTTAATCCTGGCTACCTGACCTGACCCTTTTGTATCTTACCCAAGAACCGTTGAAAAAGTGCAGTTTTTGCTACAAAATACCCGTCATATGCCGAGCAGAGATGCGAGCACAAAAGTGAAGCATCGCAGCCGCGGAGTACCGTCACCCGTGAACGAGACGCACATTTCCGAACAAACAATCCCTGCCCGCGGAACAATATGACACACGACCGCGTAAAAAACCCACCCTGCGCTAATCCCCAACACCCCCGCATACAAAATTCAGCTCTATCAACTGCAGCATTAAAACAGAAATTTTAAATTCCACTAATAATCTTTGCACACGTTGCGTCCCAGTTTGAACTTTGACTTCGATGTCGACGCGTCCTTTTTTGGAAAGGTGTTTCACTTTTCGAATATAGACCGTAGCCGTGTAAGATTTAGGGTTGTTATCCGGTGTGTGTGTATGCGATTCTTTGTTATAATTCATGGTAGAGGTCGGTAAAATGTGCCCACGGCACGTGTTCCTTTTGTTGTGTTGTGTGTGAGGTTTCGTACGAGTTCGTGGCGTTACTTGACATTTTCTTTTGAGCCGTGTTCTAAAATGATTGCTGTTATGACTATAGTAGCAAGGGTAAGGGTAGGAAAGGGGTGGTAGCACTGGCGGCGCCACTTCACACGTTATTATATTGCTTCATTCACAGGAATTAAGTGTCTATTTCGATTTACATATTTATTGCTCCCTTATAAAAACACTACATACATGGCTTTTACATTTTATGGCCGCTCAGAAAAAATGGTCATGTAACATGTTCATAACCTTCTATCACCCGCTCAACAACATGGCATCAATGTACATATTATTGAATTCCATGATGTAGGTACATACATAATGATGGAATACATTTGCTTCAACAATCACCCGAGACTCCAACTACAGCTGCTAAATGATAGGAAACTTAGATAACTAAATCGGGAAGGGACAATGGCGGCTAGGTTATTGTGCTTGACAATAGGCCATGGTGTAAGCACCTCATTGTTGACTTACGAGTATATCACATGTCAACACTCACAAAACATCCATTCCAAGATTGACTGTTACTTAAGCGCGTTAAATATAGAAGTTATCGAAAAATACAAACGTTACTTTGGAACGGTTTCCCAAATACAAAAAGAAAAAAAATATGAAAATTTGAGAAGAATTATAGTAACATAACATAAAGGTACCTTGTTTTTTCACTCAGCAGAAATACCAACGTTGATGATATGATGTTATCCATCCATACTCATATTATGAATGCGATTGTTACTCTGTCTGCCTGTCACTGTTACCCCTCACGTATAAACCGATTCTTTGTAAGATTCCATGTAGTCGCACGGATTAAGGATATGATATTCTATTGATGACGTTAACTTCTCTACTTATAGATTTAAAGTATGCAATTTTGCATGCAAATTTTGGTTGACTTCTAAGATGTCTTCATGCATAGTGCTTTTCTCGGTTACCTTTTTCCTCTTCATTATTAAATCGATGGAGTCTAGGGAAACCGCTCACTTGCAGACAACATGTCGGTCCTTGATTAATTCCTTTCGCTACTTAATTCGCGTAGGGCTGTGAATCTTTAATGCCGCTGCAGCGATCGCGATCGATCCGGTATCGATTTCCGCGGTTGCGGTCACCCGTTCTTTATCTGTGTCGCCGCAGCAGGAAGCGGCGTGCTCCTAATCATTGTCAGTCAACTGTGATTCATTTTGCTAAAATATCTTTTGTATATTATTTGTTAATTTGTCATCGCTTAGACTTCCTCACTGAAGAATACCGCAGCGCTTTCTAGTATAGTTATTGTATTTTGATTCACATAATGTCATAAATTTCATAACAAATTCATTTACTTTTCAAGAAGGCCCTTTGTACCAATAATTTCGTTATTATGTACCATTACCATGCCTAATGGCCCGTTGCATACTTACCTCTATTCTATTTAGCTACTGCAACACCATGTTTGGAATGCTAATGTTTACGAATACGACTATGGCATAAAGTAGCTCTTGCCCCCATTTCAACATGACCTATACCAGCAGAACGTTCATACACTTTTTGTCCGTCTTGTATGTTCTCTCTCGGTGTCGGTCTCTTGGGCGTTACTTCTTAATCCTAAACCGTGTGTTTATAGCTAATGCTAATACGTATAATATCATGCGTTTTGTTTGTTGCAGTCGTGACAGCGCGCGTTTCCTGCCATTGTTTCTTTATGGTGAGTCTTTGATCCCATCGGTCCGCCTTTTTCGATGCAGCCTACATGGTCATTCAGTGTGGCTTTAACTATTGGCAGATTATGACTGGCCATAAAAATGATGATTGATTATGTATCTACTTGTATAGTAATTAAAGTTACTGGTCTTTTGTTAACTGTATTAAAGTGCCTTTTATTAATGAAATTAAATGCAGAACTGATTATTTATTTTTAACTTTTACGATCTGCGAAACCACATAAACCATAAAGGTAAGATTAAAAAACATCATCAGCATATCAGCTGATAGTTGTCACTGCTGGACATAATCTAGAAATACATACATATACGAGTAATTTGACGTGTTTGCGATATTTCCTAATGGCAACCAGGGACAACAAATGTCAAAGTGAGCTTTTGTTAGTGAATGTTTCAACACCGAACACCAAGATAATTCAAAGTACCTAATGGCACATTGTCCAAAACCCCACAAACTGTTTTTTTTTAATAACTATCAAATGCGTCAAATGTAAATGTGCTTTGACATAATTACTGCTAAAAGTCCAGGAACTGATTCCATATCGCATCGGATGTTTGTTTACCCGGGGTACGGTATCAGCACTGTCAACGGCCAAGGCCAGCGCTGGGCAAGGCCGGGGCGTTCACCCGCGGATATAGGCCGGCCGCGTGCACTCGTGATCGTGATACAAGAGTTACAGGCCACTGTTACTTCATCCTGTTGCTTCATCGCTAATTCGAGAAATCACCCAAGTCGCAAATGTCGCTTCTATTTTTCAAGTTAAGCTTACTAGATGTAAGCTGATAATAATAAAGTTCATGTGAGAACGAGGTGTGGGTGGAGGCACGCCTAGAATAAATGAGTGAGATTTTTCCTTAGAATTGCAACTCCTAGATGTGTCAGAGATTATGACGTCCATGACTTTTCCTGAAGCTTTATGTATCGTAATTCGTAACTAGTTATATATCGTAATTGTTTTCGTGAATTAGCCAAATATGTACCTACTTACATCTTCTTCGACCTAATGTGATAAGTACTTACATATATGTGCTCATACAGCAATATTGCATCCCATTAGACTTTCTTCAATTCGAATTTTGTTTCTTTTGTTGAATCTAGGAACAATAACTTCTTATTATCTCATAACATACTTTCGGTTTACTGTACCATACTGTACTTGACGGCACAGTTCCAAACGGTATTCAAAGGTAACTGTACCGGTTATAACTCAATATGTTATCGTTCAAACGACGGGGTCCATTAGGGTAAACGCACGTTCCATGGCATAAATAAACGCCCCCTCCCGCCCACTTGCTGGAACCATCGGTATCCGCCGTTGTGAAATTGTTGGAGTCATTCATTGGGCATAAATCGCGCCTCGTGAACTCGCTCCACTTGAATAAGCAGTTGAAGCCGAGGAAAGTTCTAGGTTATCAGGAACGTTTCGAATTGCTTTATTTCCAGACAATTTCAGGACTGACCTCAGTACATTAAAAGTTCTGAATGTCTTATCTATCACACGATTAAGTACTCCGGCTTAGACAACATTATGCATTTTGGTAGGACATCCTTCATATTTGCTTAAATGCTAAAATGCAGTGAAGAGAGGCTTAGAAAAGTACACATTTTCTATAGCTATAATGAATCGTCGTTTTTTATGTTGATAAAAATCTGTCTTTTAGTTATTATTCGATCCTAACGGTGAAACATTTTATTCCTGATTTTCATTTTATTTTTTATTTTGTATTCTTTCTGACGATCTCAATGTGAAATTCTCTTATTTTGACATGTAAAATATGCTGTAATTTGATATTGAGAAATAAATGTCTATGTCTATGTCTATTTAAACGATGAATACACCCCACCAGCTAAGAGATTTTCTAAACCATCTAAAAGTGGAAGTATAAAAGTTGACAAGCTCGATGGCGATGTTATCCGCGAGTAAGCAATGTCAGTTTTCATTTGCAGATTCCGTATATTTAATGCTAATGCTAGCATAAATATTAAACACAAAATGTCAAATGTCTTGACTAATTTAGTCAAGGTAAAATTTTTTGATTGCTCGTCTGACATTTTATCTTTGAAAATAGCTCCACATGACCACAACACCACATGTCATATTATTGATCCTTCACACAATGACATAATTTTGGGTACCTATTTGTTAAGCACATAGGAAACAAAGTCTATCCAAGTATTGTTTTAATTAGTAAATAGCACACGATAAACAAGACATTTTATCAAACGTTTGTCAAAACGAGACACTTATGTAACATACTAAATTACATGTCAAAGCGAGTAGGGAACTAGCGAACCCGCGTCTACGAAGGATAGAGCTTTTAATTAACTGGTAACTCAAACTTGTAGTTTCTAAACCAGTGACTCAAATCGCGCCTTAATCGACTGTGTAATCAAAGCTCGTTTACCTATTACGTCGGCGCTGATACCATCGTCACGGTAATGGATCTGTCTGTCTGTCACATTATCCTGCCGTAGTCACTGCCCATTACAATTAACCCTTTACAAAATGACACCGCATTTTGTTTTAATAAAGGCCCCGCGCTAACGAGCGTTCGCAACGGGTGTTTTCGTTTAATTCGACCGTGATCCCGCTCCAAATTAAACTGTGATCTTTAAAATATGGTTTCATACGAAGTATTTTAATTCTGGTGACCAAAGTCCTAGCCCAAACCCTCTCGTGATGAGAGGAGGCCTGTGCCCAGTAGTGAGCATGTAAATAGGCTGTTGACGTGAACCAAAGTCCGATAGGGTTTATTATATGTATAGAAGATCGTTTTAATCCGATGGCGCCCACCGTGGGGCCAGTTTCTGTAGATGAATATAATGTACATTTGAACAAAGTTGTACTTTGCACTAACAGAGCTTTTTGTCAATATTTCTAAATATAAACCAACAAAATACTTACTAAGTCTTCTTTTATACGAGCTTAGTAACGTTCAAGTAATTTCGTCACTTCTTAATTACACCCTTAATGTCGCCTTGTGTCACGTTCAATTACGTTAATAACACCCTCGTGTTTTAATTACATATTATTATTCACGGGAAAGTGCCATCTGAAAATCCGTTCTAAATAACAATACAGAACGGACACGTCGATTGTGCTGCCTGGCCAATTGGCCATTGGCCATTGTGTACGGAGTCCGTTATTTCTGCCTGTCTGCATAAGTGTTATTCAAACCTTTTAATAACTCAAATGCTGGATATGCATATGAAATAATTCAACGTATGTGTGACGTCAGTTTGGTCATATGAATACAAAACCTGCCTATCATATAATTATAAACTGTATTTCAAATGGTTTTGTTTAGACAGACTACCTACGTAGTACCCAGTACAGTCGAGTTCGCCAATATATACACACTTTTGCACCTTACCACGTTGTAATAAGGTCCAAAAGTGTACACATATTAATGAACTCGACTGTACCTATGTACAAAGCTTGAGGACATTTATAAATCTAATTCAATGCGATAGGTTCTTAATTGACAATATTAATACGTATTACAAGAGTATAATATTGTAGTCTTTGATTACAAGTGGAGAAATCTTTGCAGGTATTCTAAAAAACATCAAACGTGCCTTCACAAGTGAAAAGTTGCTTTCGAACTTTTTAGTTCACTTTATTCTCCAAGAATTGCTACAAGTAGCGGCATTACTTGACGAAATCATGACTAATCTCAAAAAGTGACCCCCATTCCGCCAAATAGCCTGGCCGCTGACAAAAACTTGCGCTTTCTGTGTTGACTCACGCGAAAGAATCCAAATTGTTCGCTTTATGTCCGAGTTGTTGACGGCCTGTGACTCAGCTGCTGTAGGGTTGCTACGGGGCGGAATATAATCGGACATCTCAAATCTTTCTGTATGCACGATGCAAATGCATAGGTTAATCCAGTTAAAGCTGAGTGAGATGAATTGTTGAGTAATTTGAATGTTTTTTGACGCGGTTAGTAGTTAGCGAGTGATTGACATCAATGAAGTGAAAAAGACTTGCATAAGTGCTTAAGTTTATACTTAGCTTAAGCAGCCAATTTTCAATATTAGTTAATTTTGGCAATAAATAACAGTTCATTATGCGTTACCGTGCCTGCAGTAACAAGAAACGGGTAAATACCAATTTTATCTTTTACGTCAGCAGCCCTAAGGTTTGAAATGTAATAGCGTTGCATACTGCAGATAAAAATCGCAGGCAATTTATTCAACTCGCAATTGTTCGCTGCACGCGCTCACTTTGTTGTGCCCGCGCCGCGGAGTTATGCTACAGTACCTTGTCGCTTCAACGTCTCCTGTAAGCTGGCGTACGAAATTATTACTGGATTGAAAGCGAGGAGGTACTAAGTTGCACCGCCACAAAGCGGGTTGCAAGATTTGCAAGCGGTAAGCAATCTTGCTGTCGACAGGCCACTTAGCCATAGACCGCGCGAAATTGTAAAATGGGGAGTTTTGATGGAACACCGGGGCCATCCGCGGGGCTTCCGCGATACTGGGCTTTTTCTGACAGTTTTATGCTACTTAGGCCCACTTGCACCAAGTCGCTAACCTCGGGTTAACCCACGTCAAATTCATACAAACAAATCTGAGTTAAGCGGTTAACCCGAAGTTAACAGCTTGGTGCAAGTGGGCCTTACAACTTACAAGCTTTGAAGAAGGAAGAGCGTACCCTTTTATGTACTGATACTAGCTTCTGCCCGCGATTTCGTCCGCGTGGGATTCGGTTATAGCGTTCCCGATTGAGTAGGTAGGTAAAGTATGGATATGGATGTTAATAAATCACCATATCATTATATGCATTGTCATAATATTATCGGTCAAAAAACCTCTACTGAATATAGGCTTCGTTAAAAGATCATATTGCGACTCAGCGTACTACACCATTGTAGTACAGTGACCACTCCATCACTTCTCCAACCCAAACGGCGGTTGTTTTATTTTATGAACAATTTTACGATTCTGATTCTGAAGAAGTGTCTGCTCTGCTGTGATCACATTTTCCTCAAAAAATTGCATTTGTCAGATTTAAAAAGATTGTCACGAAACGGTGAAGCCCCTTCAGCCTTAGGTACTTAGGATCAATAAGGATAATGAAACAAAGCAGTGCGCCACGCGTAAAATATCGAATAAAAATTTCATTATTTTCTTGTAAGGCAATAAAATATAAAGGCTCGTCAGTCGTCACTTTAGTCGGCGTTCCCTTCTCGCTTCGTTCTTTTATTGCTTGCGACTTAGACGTTGCCATGGTGTTATTCATTTTGTCACTTGAAGTTTATTTAAGGTCATTTTACAACCTTTTCATTTGATCAAAAAGAGAATCCCGAAATGTAGGTATTCTCCGTAACTTCAAATGTCACATTGAGCTTGACACTACTGTATAGAATGACAACTTTGACGTTGACAGGTGCTACCTCACATGACATTGGCGCCACCTGGTGACCAGGAATACGGTCGCCCTCATTCAGAGCTGTTTGTATAGTCCCTGATCCACATCGGGCCCGAGTGTGATGCATGAGAGGAGTCAATGTCCTCTTCTCACGACCCCAGTAATTTGCCGTATTAGGCTGCTTTCGTGGAAAAAGAGAATATATCTTTCTTATTAACGTACATGGTGGTCGACTCGGACAGCTTATTCTATTTCCATTCCTTCATTTAAAAATAAACGGTTACTATTCGTTTTCACTTCATTAACTCAGTCCATAAACAATCGATACAACCGTCTGAGTCAATCCGGGCACTGCGTCTTGGTCTCGATCCAACTGACGATAAAAATCGTAACGTGACACCAATACTGAAACACGTCACGTCCCGGAGCACGTTTGAATTTGAATTTAGAACTCCATATATTTGACATTTCCTATTGGTCTGAAATCCGAGTCAGATTTTGCTCTTCTTTTCATCCGTCATTCGAATGCACTTCAGCACCGGTCAGTATAAGACCAGAAACAATCTCTCTTTTTGACCAACCTGAAAAAAGGAAGCTACCCAAAGTAATGGCAGTCTTAAAGTGAACTTGACATCGACATCACAGTCTGTCGAAGTTTAAAGGCGGTTCTATTTTAATTAAAACCTGTTATGGTAAGGATTTTTCAAGAATTCGAAGTTCAATAACAAAGTTGATCATAATAAAACAACTAGTTAGTTATTATGATTCAAAACACCAAATCCTCAGCCAGCACCCATTACGTGTACTTTCTGCAGCATAAGTGCAGCCGAATTTTCCTTGAATCGTTCAAAATTTAAATAAAAATGCGGCTAAATCGCTTTCCGATATGATCACTTCGGGCTATTGTCGCTGCCACAATAAAAACGCTTAGACCGCTTCGTGGAAATGTCTGATAAAGACGCGGACTTTTTGCAAAGATCTTGGATAGAGCCGTTAAGCTGTACCTATACGTACATTGATTTTATTGGTATAATTATAAGGGAACTGAGTAATGAGTTATCTTCTTCGCAAAAAATCACAGCGAAAATACGTTTAAGAACGCTGGTTTGTAATAAAATGCGTACCTAACATATTTATTTCTGCATAAATTATCTACTCTTGTTATTTCTATGAAGCGATTTTTCATGGAAACTATTTGTCCTTCGAGCCGGATCGTGAAGTCAGGGTTAAAAACCGTGAGATCAACTCTTAAATTATTGGCAGGCACTTGCTTACCATAAGTTCTAGACTTTCATGGAAGCTATTCATAATCTATTGACCTATCAATGCATGAACCTTGTAGGAACTTTGCTATTGGGGATTTCAAATTTAAGCCGACGTAATAAGAATAAGAAATAAGAATAAGAATAAGAATAAGAATAAGAATAAGAATAAGAAATAATTTATTTGTCACACAAAAAAAAAGAAGATATACAAAAAAAGAACAGAGGTACATGGTTTAAAGTAGCATGATTGTAAAAAAAAAACTTTTGGATATTTCGTAAAAACACAAAAATTGGCTACGACATAATATGAAAATTCTTTATGCGCCATAAGCTTTCTAAGTCCAAAGAAAGGTCGGAGTATAAAGGTCACGTCATGTGGTATTTAAAGGAAAGTAAACTCTAATGGCATATATGTGATAAATGGACGAAGGAAACTTATTCCTGAAGTGAGCATACATTTGTGTGAATAAACAGCAGGAAAACTTTTTCGAAGTCGAGGTTTAAAGGTCCTGAGTCCTGAGATATTTAATCCTGAATTTTGTTATAAACAAAAATTGCTCTTAAAATTTTATGCATTCATGTGTTGTTCTTATGTTGTGACTACCTACTCGAAAGTTGCTTATTTATTTTATTACCACCCATACGAGTATGAGGAATGCGTATTTCTCTTCCAACACATATTCATCTTTATTAAATTATTCGGTTGAACATGAATAAAAGTCGTAGCGGACATATTGTTTCAGTTTTATCTCATTCGGTTCAATGACTCGTCATTCGATGTAAACTTCTTTTCGTATATCTAAAAACCTGGCTAAAAGCCTGGTTTAGATTTGTAGTTTTGACTCCCTTTGGGTATTACATTACATTGCACAGCAAAAAGCTAGATCCCTTTTAACCTTTCATTGCTTGTTCCCCAAAACCTCTAATGACACTTTTTTGTCTTTGACGGCGTGGTGACAGATAATGACAAAACATACTTGTTTTACTCTCAGCATAGAGCCTGATAGAACTGTCTGATTAAAGGTAATTATGGTTTCGTTACAATCTAAGTAACATTTTGTTGCCTGTAAATGTTCATTATCAGGTTTATGCTTTCTTTAGGGCAACTGAAAAAGGCAATAAATAAATAATTCATCCACAAACCACGATTGATATACAATTGTATTTCCTGGATAATGGATTCGCGTATTTCAGTCTAGTGAGTAATGGCTGGGCCGTCGGAACAGTTCGAGTCACCGTTTAACGAGAACACCAATTATTGGCTTATGCTTTGATAGTACACCCAAACCCTTTGGCGTGGAAGATTATGTAACTAGTGGTCTTTTTTACCATTCTGCTCGATTAATTACATCACCGATGATATGATTTGTAAAAAATATTCATCAAATTGGCGCCCAACATGGGGCCACATAATAAGTCCTTTTTACATTGAATTCAATGTTCTTTATAAAATACCTCTAAATGCAGAAAAACCTTTGAAATCGGTTCACTGATTTCTATACCTGTTTACCGAGAAACCTGCGAGACGTACATATAAGACTCAAAGGGCTTTTTGTATAAAAAAGGCGTAAGCAACGCACACGTTAACTGTACTTACATATTTTCTTTTAGGAGTGCTTGGTAGCGAGCGAGTGGAGTACACCCACCAAGCCACCACAGAGCATAATTCTCTTCTGTATAATATAAACGATGCACGCTCATGATACGAGAATACTGGCAGCTACATCGCGCCCGCGGTGATTTGTGACATAGACAACCCGCAATCGATGATATTTTTATCACAATTCTTTATTTGAGAACGCGTCAATTCATTAATCTTTTAAAAACTTGGTATTATTCTATGTTTTATGCTTTTTACCAAACCTCATCGACTTACATTGCAGGTGTTTTCAAACTCTGTTTAACTGCCTTATTAGAAGTTAAATGATAAAACTTTTCAACCGATCAGCGTTTTTTTTTACTAATGTCATGTTTTAGAGTCCTTAATTCTCTCTTGGGTTTCGAACAGCTTAACTAGGAAACTTTTTCAGGGTTGGCTTGGAAAGTAAGCAAGGTCGTTCACTTGATATATGGTTCGGGTCGGGGCGGGATGAATGCCAGTGTGACTGTGGATATAAGAAACACGGTCTGGTCTGCCTCCATCACATTCATCATGCTCGGACGCGTTCTAATTTGTATCCAGCTAATGTTAATACAGTATAATAAGTTGGGGGAGGCCTATGTCCAGCAGTAGACGTCTTTAGGTTCAAATGATGATGATGGTGTATGTTAATACATGTCTATTGACCGTAGTTTATACTTTACCCACCGTCGTTGGGTGAAAACTACATTATCCATCCATACACCATACAGATGAATAATTTTAAAAATTTAAAGCCTTTTGGTATAAGTGTTTCAATTGTTTCATTCATAGAGCTTAGAACACTGAAACTATTAAAGTGCCATACATAATTTGATAAGCGCCATTATTTTATCGTTAAAATTGAATTTGGATAAATTGACGCGTCATTTATAAACTTTGATCATCCTGATGGTGGTCCATTTGTGAAGTATGTATTTGTATATGGAACCTAACAATTGCTCATTTTGTTCGAAAATTTTGCAAGCTTTACGTTGGAAATACCGAATCGGATGTATGGTCATACATATATATGATAAAGCAAACATATATATATAGGTCATACATATATATGATATAACAAAATACAGTGCTCTGTAGAATTGTTAGGCCCAAACAAGCTTCAAACTGCAGATGCCTCTGAGATACACGACACATCATTAGTGCAGGCTAACTACTCCTATATGTTACTGGCAGGCAAGACCGCACATAATAAGACTCTCATCCAGTTTTGACCTTTATCACTCTGGTAATACGGACCCTTCTTAGGTTGACACAGTCTCACCGCGTCGGTACCTCCCGTCACTATCGCTGGACGAGTGTGTGACAATAAGTGGAATAGGGATGTGGTGTGGTGTGGCAGATGACGTTAAGCCGTTGACGTTCAGTGTTACAGAGTTAAAAAATACACATTTCGACAACGTATGCTTTGAGTACAGCTGTATGTATGTAAGCAAACTTCGATAAACATAATGACCTAAGTTCGTAAGGCCTCCTCCCAAATTATTTCATTTTATCTGTCATTGCAAAAGTTTTATACTTACAAGAGATGGATTTTCCCATCTTTTTTTGGGGTGCTGAGACTAATCGCTCGAGTTTACTTTAACGGGTTCAGAAGATCTCGTATGCATTTTGATTTTTAAAACATGCCCTTTAACATTAATCCGTAACAGTGTCTAAAATCAACGTGTATTCTCTATACAGGCCTTTGAGGGATGTCACGTCAACGGTTGAAATAGGAAATACATCTATTTGAAGGACAGAAATAGTTACTTCATTGCCGGTTGTCACATGCATCCGGACGTCGTCAGATTCATAGCAATGAGTGCAGCCCGGCAGCTCCGGCCCGGGCGGCCCCGCGCGCAGCCTCCGTGGTATCGACCGGCCGCGCCCGCTCCACGTGCTCCATTCACCCACTATAAGCCGGCAGCACCGGTTGTGCATCTCAAAAAGATCTTTAAGAACATCGAACAGCATTTACCTAAATCTACCACCTAGTTACGACCATATTAGCAGCACATACCGTTACTATCCCACTACCCTGCGAAACTTTAGTTAACACCAAACGAGTGGTCTAGCGCTCTGAGTTAGTTTTAATGCTTCGGCTTATTATTCATGTACAAAATGGTCATGCGTCTCGTACGACCGTCGTGTAGTAATAACTAGAGTGCACTTTTGGCCGGCCACATTTCAGCGTTACGCTCAATTATACGTACTTTCTCATAACATACTGTACTGAACTAATATTAAAATTGTAAACTATTCCTTATAGTTATCTTTGGTATTGTCTATTGAACTGGAAACTGACATAATCCGGATGAATGACTCATTTACGGAAGTGAACCGTAAAGTAGCTTATTGCGATTGGATCCAGGTTCCATTTGCATTTATTCCACGAAACGATTTCCATTGGTATCGAGTTTGCTGCTGGTTGCTGCCTCGTGCAGGATTTCGTATACCGCTCTTATCCTCTCAAATCACTAATTGTTCTTCGTGCAGGTTAATTATGCATTTAAATAATAACTAATGTGCTACTTATTTCAAAGCTGTAGTTAGATGTTGCTATGCGATAAAAGTTCTAAATAGAGAATTAACAAAAAAATATTCACAATTGACAGTTTTTCAGCAAATGATTGTAGTAAGTATATCTCTGTGTTGATTGGCCTGAAACTTATCTATAGTTAAAACCCATTAAGTTTTAATGTTGTAACCTAATTGGAATTCTCTACAACCTACATACAAAAAACGATAAAATTCATGTGATGCACATAAAAGCCGGTCCATCGGGCATAAAATCCGTGTGCGAGTACGACGTGGAGAAGAATCGAGCTCTAAAGTTTTACTGGTTCGTGTCAAATTGAACGTAACTGTAAAAGATTGACGAGTTGTTTTGTAACGTTGCGTTGGCGCCCAACTTGGGGCCGCTTGGAAGATTGCGAATAAGCCGAATAGATCAAAAGTATTCAAAAGGTAATTGCAAGGGAATAGTAATTGTTAGTGCTTTAATTATTTAATTGCCGTGTAATCGGACGTGGCGACGCAGTGTTAAGCAAATCCTTTTCATTAAAATTGTTATTTTTTAACTTGTAAACTCCAATGACCTATACTTTTTAAAGACTTTGCACAGTTTTCTTCCGCCACGCGCATGCGCGGCTCACCCAAAGGCTATTAATTTTAACGGACCCTTGATATATTAGCAGTGTTTCTTAATTAGGGGCTCGCTTTCCTCTCGCCGGCCAGTAGCGCAGGTTGCGCGAGAGAGTGTGAAAAACACCTAATTTGTGTTTAATTGTTCTACTTTCAAACAAAGGACAAAGGAAGGAGGGCAAGCGAGATCCAGAAAAGTTGGTCGTAAGCTGTATTAGGAAAGTGACTGAACTGACTGGGTGTATTCGTTTGAGAGGAAAATAAGCTGTTTTTGTGCCCTGTGATTACGAACTATTTTAAGTATCTTAAGATTAGGAAAAATTTTGAGTGTAAGTATGTTTTCATGACTTATTAAAAAGTGTTTTTCAAATTGGAAATTTTATTTTAAAGAAACTAAAGAAATGTTTAATCGGTTAGGTATTAACTTCTTGATTTAGGATCATCTTAATGCTTACATTGCATGTACATTTTACGAACTTGCCTTTACATCTACTTACATACTTACATCACAGTGTTTGTGTGTGTTACTGCGCTTGTAAATTATGAACTTGTCAAATACAAACTAGATGCTTGCATCTCGATATCTCGAAGGCTGAATGTCGGTGTTTTATTCTGCAACTGCTTAAAAGGATATTTTTAGCTTGCCATAGGGAATATCAGCTTAGGAAAATGAGAAACCAATACCAATATTTGTAAATGACACGCGATATTGGACTTTAAAGGTTACCGCGGCTGAACTTACATTCAGATTTCAGTCAAAAAAGAAGTGGGAGGCTCTCATATTTTATTATTTCATCGACAACGACATCGAATTGTGGACATATTAGCAGCCTTTCAGTTTATTATTTTAGTTAGTTACCTTAGCTATGTTACCTATTTATTGTAAGTAAACATTCCAGTGTTTGTGTGTGTCAATGCATTGGAGCCAATTTCAATGAATTTTAGTACGGATATGGCTAGTTTTTATTTCGATATTCCCATTGGTCGGAAATTTTGCGTATAACTGGTGACTTCTGCAGACGTAAGTCAGTTAAGAGCTCGTAAAACATTGTCATCCTAATTCTAGGAGCGACAAGGTCGGCTAGATGTAACCGAAGACAATGCCTAGGATATTCAATTATCTAGTACTCTGAACGGCCGCTATGATTGGTGACTTCCTCTCGGCGACAAGTTTAGGATATCTTCATATAACTTGTTACTTCCAGACAGAGTGCGCGGGTATCTCATACGAGTATAATATGGAGGGAAGTGATAAAGGAGCGCGATCCTATATGGCGAAACAGTTGAAAAATTGTCCAGCCAGCGGATTATATACGCAACACACTTGCCCCACAAACAAACACAAATCACAAATTGTTATTACAAAATTCTTGGAATACTTGCTAATTGATTTTGGATACAACTTCGAAATACAAAACTTCCCCAAGTTCCTTAGGTATAAATATTAATGGAACAATCTATTTTGAGGCTTAGGCCTTAAATAAACAACAGGCCAAATTGGATGCTGTGGTCACAAGGCGTATTCTTCAATAGAATAATCGGGTGGATGTCGCTTAGATTTTTAAATATAAACTTAAGTATTCTCTGCGTCGGCCATAGAAATTATGCATTATTATCACACAGGCTAGGCTACGTGACAATGTAGCGCTCGTTAACTATGTTACTGGGTTGTACTTGAATGTAAAATAAACAGCAATATGGTAATAGATTCCCGGAATTTACCACAGCCATTAGCCTTTTAAAAATATGGAACGCGAACAGGAGATCGCGCGAAAACTCCATTATGACAAAGACATTTTTTTCTGTGAACGGGCACTTGATTACTTGACTGAGCGGTTACATTAATCGGCTACGAATGATATCTATTTATTTAATCGAGTTGTTATAAGAGCTTTATTTTTCTAGTACAACTAAATTCACGTTAACGGTTAAGGATTTTACTATTGAAATCTAACAAGTAACAATTGAATGTCTTTTTTAATACAATTTCTTTCCATAATCGAAGTATCGAACGAATAATGTTTTTGACATAACGATGTATGGAATAGAAGTTTGTTTACATTATAGGACAAATAAGGATGAATAGACCTTAGAATCATCTATATCTAGATAGACTACCTGAATAAACCTTTTAGTACTTATTTATTTACTTTCAGTGTTTTTTTAAATCTCCCAGAGCGTCTTGACCTGAATTTTTTAGCAGCATAAAAGGTTCGTAGTAGCACAATGAGCACCGTTATAGGAACTGGAATGCAACCATTGTTGCTATAAGAGCAATGAACTGGAGTGTAGTAATATTTTTGCTGCAGTGAGACTATGATTTATAGTTTTAATTGCAGCCGGTGGCTACTGTTGTCCAACGATGGTTACCGTTGGTGGAGTGGAGATAACACATAGATCATCAATTTAGAGATAGTATTTTTAAAAAGTGGCGGAGTTAGAGGTTTTAGAGTTAAGCAAGCAATATTAACTCTATAGTGTAGTTTTATTTTCTCTCTGTGTTTTTTTCTCATGTATTATCATCCGTGTTCGTTTGTATCTCTGTGTCGTCCGATTGTCAATAAATGTATTCCATTCTATTCTATTCTATAATAGTTTGGGATTTAACCAGTTTGTGTGTGTCAAAATTAATTCTAGAGATTTCGGAATTATCCAAAGTTTAGCACATTAACTCAACATGCAGGTGCTTTGCCAACTCTACCTTTTCTGGTAATTTCAATGCGTTTGAACGTTGACCTTTTATTAACCTAGACTGTATTCCGCCCACCATTCCGTTACACAATTGAAATACAAAATCAATTTCCAACAATACCGTTAAAATACCTATCAATCACGACACTGCCACATTAATTGATGGCTACGACCATTTTTCGACCGTCATTACCGTCATTCAAACGGTAATGTAAAGATTTTATCTTCCTGTCAAGCTCTACTCACCTGTGAATGATAGAAAAAGACAGAGTATACTGTAATGAAGTGAACTAAATGGCTTTTAAAATTAAACATGAGCGCCTTTTGTTGTTTTTCATTTGACGTGCATTATGTCTAAAAGTTAAGTGCACTGAACGCCAACTAAAAATATGTTGGACGTAAACCAAAACTAATAACGTAATTACGTTGGAGACGGTAAGTATACATACATACTAATATTATAAATGCGAAAGCTACATATTCACGTTTTAAACCGCTACAGTTGTTCCTGTTATGATCACCATGGGTTGGGTGATTAGAAGACGTAACTTTACGATTTTTTTTTCATCGAACCGATTTCATGAAATCCTTTTTATGAAGTTTTTTAAGTATATAGTGAATATTAACATATATTTGACTCGCCTTATAAAATCAAGTAACAAACAAACAGTATTTAAAGTAAAGTCGATTTAGATCTTGTCAGCGACTTGGGTGTTGGTTGGATTAAGAACAGGACTGCCTGTTCTTAATCTTGAACTGGTTGGAACGACCAGTAGTTTCGGCTCTGCGTTGTTCGATCAGTCAGTCAGTCAGTCAGTTTCTTGTTTTCTATAAATAGATGTAGATGAACGCTGAATTTTTGTTAAGTACATCGTTCTTACAGAATCGGGATTTTCTCTGGTAACACCGAAAGTCCGCAACGCATTTCTAGCATCTTCTAAACTGAACTGAAAGAAGGTCTTTATTTTTTCGAAACTTTGCCAAAAGCCGTATCTACTTCTAAATGGGCCGCGTAATTGAGGCACGAATGCGTCCCAGACAAACCAACGCCTACGCCGGGAGTCAATTAACTGTCTTATAGTAAACAGAAAACTAGAAGCAGAAACAAACGTAGCGAATTCGAGCCAGCGATGGCCCGGTAACCAAGCCGGATGTTCCGGCTCCGGCGCCGGACCTCCGGCCGGTATCGGACCGGACCGGCGTATTGATTCCCATTGGCTCGCGATTCAATTTTAACGTCTGCCAAGTCACGGTGAAACACGATGTTAATCCTGAAGGTGGCCTGTCATCCCCGCTCGATCGTAGCCGCATGCGGCCGACATGAGTTTTATCGCCTTTTTTGCCTTTACTTGCTATATATTTATAATTACTACAAAAAATATTTCCATTAGTTGGGCCCAAATTATTAATTTAGTTAAGGCCGTATACTAGAAAGTGTGAGAGCATGTGCAAGTAAGGTTGCCATTTCCTAAAATGAAGAAGCCGGACTCTGCCCACAAAAAAGCCAGACCCTAAAAGCCTGACATCACCACGACTCGTAAACCCTGACAAAATACGCTTTAAAATTAATCCCCGTTAACTCTGACCTATTATTTACACTTTGTTCTTGATTCGTACGTAACTAGAGGTACATACGAGCATACAAACTATACATACATATAGCTCCGTATCTGTTTAGGCTTTCCATTCAGATCAAAGCGTACTCTGGTTCAATAGTTGGTATAACCACACGTATGCCATGTCAATTCGACGAGATGTAGTCAAAATAGCGAACAGTAGAAAGCTGGCAAATGTTGTGTTGCGGTAAACAGTTTTTGGAAATGTGCCAAAACGAGATGTCCTCGCTCGAATGATGATCCCTTTCGCGTTTCTTGGACTTGAAAGAGAAAACCATAAAGATTAATGGCAATAGGTCCAGAAATATGTACTTTCGACGCCGTTTGTGGAAATGAGACACATTCAGTCAATAGGATAGGCCGCGTGAATGTGAAAGTAAAGGAGATATAATAGTGATATTTTATCCTCTTTTTATTCATATTTAAAGTAAAAGATTTGTAAAGATGCAAAGGCTTCTGTAAAAAGCCATCACGAAAGTTTACGGAAATACAGAGAATTGTATCAGTATCAGTTGTCAGCCGAAACGAAATGGCCCATCTTATTCGGATTTTATTAACTTTGGCGCCACGAGTGCACGCTTTCGCGGCGTAAAATGTCACTCGTTCAATATGAGAAATGTAAATAAAGTATTTCATATGCAGAGCCTCAACATCATCATCATTTCAGCCGAAAGTCGTCCACTGCTGGACATGGGCCCCCCGCAAGGCGCGCCACTCAGACCGGTCCTGTGCTGTGCCACTCGCATCCGAGTTCCCGCAGAGTTTGTTAAAAAATAATTATTCATCAAGTATATTATGGCCTGTAGTGTGGAGAATACAATAGGAGGCAAGATCATATATAATTTTCATTTGCCGTACTAACTGTTCGCTCACAAGATAATGTAGGCCGACAAGGGTTGTGAAGGAAGCGTCCTGGGGAGGCAAGGGAAGAACGTGTAGGAAGTCTACGTTGATTATTTGTTATTGTTAAATGTAGTTTATCGCATTTAGAGGAGCGTTTTAGTACGAATAGACGGTTTAGTATAATTAGAACGATTTCATTTTTGTTTTATTTTGTTTACAAACTTAATTAAGTTTCTTTATTGGCATTTTACTAACTAACGGTTTAAGTTTAAGGTTTGCCGCATCGAGTTAATAATAACGTTAAAATCGGTGGTTAAAACAGTCTCTGCAGAGACAGTAAATAAAACTTAGCAGACTTAGTACACGTTTTGGCGGTGGCTTATCTCACTCTCCTACCGTATTTGCTTGGCTTTTGATAACCCTTATAATTAATCGTAACTTCTGTTTGTTGCAGATGTCCTCTTCGAGGGCGTGAAAGCTATTGGCACCATGTCGTCATAGTCGAAAACTTTGCTTGCTTCTTCTGGTAAGTTACCTATTCAAGTCTATACTATATCCACCGCAAAACAAAGTGGCGGCTGGCACCATATATACTTCTATGGTGCTATTCTATATGTTACTTTATTTTGCCACGGTTATACTGTGTCAGGGCCACTTGTATCAACCGGGCTTAGAGAACAGATACAGATGCAGGTTACTCGTCAGTAAGACTAAGCGTGGAGTTTTCTTGAAATACTGCTGGCCGCATAGACTAGCTGGCAAAATACGATATGTGCTACCTAATACGAGTTGGTGCCTGACTGGAGGTCAACACGAATCATGACTGGTGCTTTTAGGGAATGAATCTAGGTTGGGTTTAAATTGCTATTCGTATGTTGTCTTCTCTTGTTCATATAAGCAAGTATCGATAGGTTTCTGTCTATCATCATAACATTTGTATTTAATCATAATATTCATGATTTTGTTGTATCCTTAGAAAAGCATAATCAAAAGATAGAAATCTTTTGAATATTTTATCTCTCAATTAAGTAACATGCTAACTTTTAACAATCCCTCAACACAGCATACGATCCGGCATTTATTGAATAAAACATGGGGTGAGGCCACGGTGAGGTATAGATTAACCTTTTCTAAATACGGTCATAACGTAGTTAATAAGTAGCAATTCGTCGTAATTCGTAATGACCTATGCTTCTAAAATCCAGTTACAAGCCAAGGAGACTTTCCAGAACGTCACGTGGGGCCAGAATGGCCGGTGAATGCGACAGATGGTTCGCATTCACGGCTCATTTGGGACCACGTTGGCTTTCATTTCACACATTTAACCGTGTCATATTTAAAAAAAAACAACTATGGGCGAACACGATGATACATATCTTGCTAATCATCTCAACATTTTGCCGAAAAATAAAAATTGACAATTTCAGCGAGAAGCGGTAAAACAGCTTTTTTTATCTTTACCATCTTAATTTATTATCAGCTAATGGTACACAGTTATCGCATTAAATTAGCCCGGTAAGTTAATTCCGCGCATTTACTTTTCCAAACGAGTACCTAGGTAATATTTTCACAGAATGTGTCACAATTTCAACGTCTAATTAAATTAAAACACTACATGAAAAGCCGAAGTTTCTTGAAAAAAAAAACAATCGAACTACTCGTTTACTGGTTGAGCAGGTCTTTCGACCAAATTGTTCGTGCTCCAAATATTATTCAATGTCGAGACAATCATCGGCCAATGAACACTAGCCTTTACATCTGCGACATAGACATAATGCCCCAGTTTCTTTTTAACGTGGACCACAGCGAGCGTCGAAAATATCCCGTCATAAGGACGACGTGCCCGGTCATCGCAGAACCCTCGCTGTCACGCGAACGCGCTATTATGAAAGAAATTGGGTTGGTCTGACATTGTTTAAGTAATAGGTCGTTAACCACAGTACGCTTTGATATTGCTTTATCAAGTGCCGTCGGTGTTTGCCTTTTAAATTCTGTGTCAAGTGAGGATGCCTCCATTTGACATAGGGAGAAAAGTTGGGAGCGTTCCAAGAAGTCAGTTTAGTTATTTTATTTCAAATTTGTATTATGCAAAGCGACAGCCATGCCTTAACCAACTTTTACAGAATTATTTAGGTGGCTTATCCTTGCTTTGCATGCTGTTAAGTGCTATGATAGAGATAAGATTGTAATGTCCTCAATCTCGTGCGTGTACCTATGTTTGCATAATGTGTTTGGGGAGTTTCGAAAACGCGAATGTATGATAATTTCAAAACCATTTAGACACAGATGTCAGCTTTCGGACTCCTAGCGTAGTCGGGAAGGGAATTCATCTATTACCAATTCTCGGGGAGAGACTAGAGTCCTATTTCCCTTTTATAGTTGTTATAGTGTACGTTTGATGGTGTCTAAGCTATGGAGTCTCGTTCCAGGTGTGAACAGTCGCGATGGGCGGTTCGGGCGTGTCGGACGAGTACACGCCGCCGCGGCTGTCCCGGCTGCTGCACGCGCTGCCGCATATCAACGTGACGCTGCACCGTGTCAACGACACCTTCGCACCAGACTCACCTGTCTACCTAGAGGTCAGTAGTCAGTACAAACTCCCTGTCGCGTGAGTCCCATGAGAACCAGCCGTGTGGCGAATGAGACAGGTCTAAGTTCAGCAAAGAAGCCGTGGTGGCGTGGTGGTGTGAAGTCCCCAAACCCTCTCGTGGTGTGTGAGGAGGACGCCTTTCTTCTGACATGATGATAGTGTGGTTATACTCACAGATGGTTGAGCCATCTACTAGCATCAACTATGACTCACTTAAACAATACAGGTCAGTGAAATGCGCATTTATAGCAAAAAAAAAAACATTTGCTTACATATTGGAACATCTGGCTCAAACTCAAGGCGCTATTTGTAATTTTTCTACCACTTGACAATAATTCCGAAATAGCTTCTTTACTAATTTCGAAACACTTGACGGGTCACGAGTCACGAATCTTGTTGAATTCAAGTACGTCGTTCATCACTCATTTGTATGGTGTAATGGCTGATGGTTTTCATTCCCATACAGCGCAATTGAATGAAAGATTCGAGGATTTCCATCTAAGAGCGAGCTGTTATTGCCCTCAATATTTAGCCACCATACACTTGTGTCGAGTAACACTGTTCTGACACTTGAAGTTTTATTGATTGCTTACACATTTACGTCTGTTCGAACGAGTGTTTCAATCGAAGCGACCGATTACCGCTCGTAATGTCATCAATGAATAGATGGTGATATCACCTCCATGCACTTATTAATAGCACAGAATATTTAATAGTACTACATACAGAATGGCCACGGAATCACCCGCCTGAATCTAGCCGGCGCGCAACTCGCGCCCAACTCGCCCTTACCGTCACTTGTTTCATCCTGAGATGGAGAGTGAATCATTGGCCCGCGTAGTACACACACATTTACAAGTTTACAGTCACAGACGTCCTCGTGCGCAAACTTTGACACTTCGTTCGAATTGTGTTCGAAATCGTGCTTTTATAGGCCGTGTCCGCCGTCAACAATGTTTCTTCCAACTCTATGTATACTTAAGTCCAATTTTTTTTTTTTATTCATATACAAGGCATTTTAATGACATATAAAAGCATAAAAAATACAGGTTCAAAATATATTATCCACACCATGCTTCGTCATGAATAAAACCACAAAGATAATTAATCCACAACATGCTTCGTCATAAATGACCGCACATAAATAAATAATCCACAACACGTTTCGTCAAATAAATACGCTACGCTACCCTACCTCATACACAAATCTAGCATCCGTAACAGACTTCGTCAAACATATAAAAAAAAATGCAAAAAAATATACATAAAAAAAAACAGGTACAAAACGCTAAACATTCTCACCCACACCCTGGATCGTGCCTGGCTGTTGAGTCCAATTTGATTCTAGCATAGAGTCATCTTCCGAGACGAAAGTGGCATCTATGCTAGTTCCACAGCCTGATTCAATATCATAAAAAATCAATGATTTGTTTATCTCTCGGTACCCATTAGATATGAATCTAGCCGGACGCTTTCTATACTCCGAATCTATCTTGACTGCCTTAGCAAAGACCTTTTCCTTGAATTCCCCCTGTCTTACAAATGTTTTTGGGATCTATGTGTCACTGTGTCTAAATTGTGGTCACCATATTTCCAGAGTCTGGGCATCCTGGGCTCGATCCCCGGCGCCTGGCTGATCCTTACGCTCACCGTTCTCCTCATCTACCTGCTGACGAGATGCTGCGATAGAAAGCAGCGGCCTCCCAGGAGCATCACCGCTTTGAAGGTCAGTACATTCTACACTTACCTTACTAGTTATGTGAGCCTGCTCAGGTTCAAGGAAACACGGTCCGGTTGGTGGATGAACGATTTATTTATTTATTTAAGGGTTAAAAGGCACAATTAATGTGCCTGTACATGTAGGAGAATTTCAATTGTTGAAGAATCGCGAAGAGGTAAAAATAATTCTATAAACAACACGTGTTCGGTCACTGGTAATAGACCCTATATATAAGCGTATACTGATCTATAAGCGCTTTGCTTAAGGTGAAATGCAGTTATATGCAGTTTAATTGCACTTGGTAGTATTCTAATGATATTTTGTACTTGATGTGATCTCGACAAAATCGAAAGTAAAGTGAGTCAAAACTTTGAATTTAGCGGTAAAGGTAACTGCCAGATAGTTCGGTATGAAACGAGGTGGGTATCACCTGGTGACAGTTAAACCCAATTTGGAAGGGGATCGATGGGGAAGAACAGTATAGGGAGTAAATGCCGATCCTTTTGAAGATACCATTAATTAAGTGGACGACGATCTATAAAAATCTCTCTAGCATTACTTAACATCAGGTTACCCACACGCTCGTCGGCTTTAGGCATAAAAAATTACAGTAGTAACCTCGTAGGTCCTGGCCTACTAAAAACAGTAATTTTGAATTTAATCCCAATAGTCGAGAAAATAGTGACTAATTTCTTTTGTTTAGAATTTGAACAGGTCAAAACAAAAGCAGCCCTGTTTCGTGTTCACACCATTCAAATTCTATTGTAGGTAATTTGTACTTGTGTTAGTACGCGGGGACTTACGAGGTTAACAAAACCTTTCTGAGAATGAATTCTTCGTTTATAGTCAGATGACACTCATATTTCCATCGGATTTAAACGCTACAAGAATCAAACACGGATAATAAATCACACATTTGGTTTTAGGTGTTATAAATAGTAACTCACATCGTGTAAAAGAAACGTCGTTTCCTTTATTATTGTTTTGAACTAAGTCAGTATATGTACATGATAGTGTCATTAGTCATTACTGTACAGTAATGACGCTACCCTACCATTGTGATTAATAGTGGTTTTTTAACGTGGCTTTCTGAGTAATTCACGAACGTCATGTTCTGGGAATTCCTTAGATCCCCTCCTATTATCCTTTAAAATCATGGTAATATTTCTATAAATATACCTACACTTTGATTTGCATACATACAGTATGCTGAAACAGGCATCAACCAGGTAAATGACCGAAATAATGCGACCGCGCCAAGCGTAGCGCGGTTTATATATTTGGAGCGCAACTGTATTCTCCAAAATGTTTACTTAGGTAAATTAATTTTGTCTGCACCTAACCAACCGCGCGTGCAAAATTGTTAACCTCGCGAACACAAAAGCGTCTTAGTTTGCACACTCCATCTATAGCCATAAAATGGAAAACAGTATTATTTTACAAAACGTACCTACCTAAAATGTATTGAATTATTCACCATTTGACTGCTACTCCAGTTTTAATTGTATGGGTGACGGCTGTGACTGAAGGGCGCTACAGACGACCCTGTAGATGCCCCTTTTAATTGGCTTTTAACCGAGCACATTGTCATTTTTCACCCATAGCCAATTGCTCACCCTGCAAAATGTCGGCCCTGCAACCCTACACACGGCACGATTTGGCAGTGGCTCATGCAAGCCCTGCAAGTAGGGTCGTCTGTAGCGCCCTTGACAGTGGCGATCAAAGAATTAAATTCTGCTAGACGCTGAAATTATACATCTATGTGTTTCTATTAATAAGAACTGTGAACACAATCAAATCGTTTCTCACAGATGGAACATGTGCGCCCCAATATGGAACCGTTCAAGGTTTAACGCTTTGTTTTAATGTGCTCAATGTGCGATGGTTTAACTTGAACTCGTCATGCAGTTGTTTTTCAATAAAACGTCTAACCTAATAAGGAAATTGTAGACGCAGCCAGGGTTTTTTTTTAAATTAATCTAGACAACACACTTTGACTCTCCTATGTTGAGAGTTATGCCATGAACGGGCTTTATACATTTCTATTTCTGTTACATTTTCAGTACTTGTTGGCAACACTACCAACATTAAGTGTAGTTTCAGTTTGTATAACTGGCAATCTTCCTTTTCTTTCGTTTCGCCTTCGATCAAACCTGTGTCCGCGCAGTTTTTGTGAACTTTAATGTACTTTGCTTTGCAATACAGTATTTTACCTAAGTTCAGTGTTTTTAATAAGAATACAGTCTACACAACAATCATCATGGAAGGCAACCCCGATCTCTACAGTACTTATAAAATAAATTTGCGTTCAATAAAAAGTATTACCTAACTTCATTTGTCAGTCAGAGATGATGGTCATCGCGAGTCAAAAATCCGCTAGAGCGCTTGTGGCGTTGCTATTGGCCCTTTTTCGAGGTTTCACATTTCCATCTATGCATTCCTCCAATCACCGCCTCGAACGCAGTCTCCAACGCCCGGCAACCGGCAGTCGAATGGTTAATATATTCCAAAGTCCACTTTTCATTAGTTACCAACTGCACAAGTTGACCTCTCCTTCCTCTGCAGATAACTCTGATGATCCTCTCGGTGCTGTGCTGCGGCGCCATTGGCGTGGGACTCTTCGGCAACGATGACCTGCACAACGCCATGCTGCAGAGCATCCAGGCGGGGAACCAGCTCGCAGCTCTGGTCAACACCGTCAAAAACCAGGTAAGAGACACATGTGTGATAACAGGGCAGTCTAACGGACCCCATATACGGTACGATGAATCGAAGAAACGATTCATCGTACCGATTATGGCGAATGTAGTGTATGCAATAGTTGCATTACACTGTCTCGTGTGTACACGGGCAAAGTTGTTACGTCAGTGTCACGAGAGCCGTTGGCGGGAGTGGACGTAGGATCGTTGTTGCGTGTGCATTGTCGAGCCAGTGATACTAGGCATTGATTCTGACTATACGGACACCAATCTAGGCTCCTACAGCGGCCTTAACTCTGACAGCCTTGGGGGAGGCCTATGTTCAGCAGTGGACGTCTATCGGCTGATATGATGAACTCTGACACAACATTCTCACCCATTGCATCATTCCGAGTTGGGGGCGTACTTGCACCAAGCAGTTAAACTCGGATTAGCATCCAACACGGATTTAGTTGTATCAACTTAACTCTAGTCTAAACCAGGCTTGAACTGACTCAGAAGCAACAATGATGAAAATTGTTCTTGTAAGGTACTTCTAATGTAGCAGAAGTTGAGTCGATGTGATCTAACCTAACTCAATTTGGTTCAAGTAAATCTAAGAGGAAAATGGATGCTCTTAGACTTATTGGCCAGAATTTATTGTATCTACTCGTATGCTGGCAGAACGTCAAGACTTCAAGAGCTATATATGTATAATCATTACCTCTAACCAGTTATTAAAGGCGGTACCATATTTATATTCAGTGATAGCACCAACAGTACAAAGGTAACTAAGTTCCGACTAACTTGATGCTTGTTGATGTCCGTAAACAGATCGAACTTGTTGACATTGCCGTGGAAAAAGGGCGACCTTTAATACGTTGAGTGTACGGTAATCGGTTCGAAATCGATCGACGGCACAAGGCACGGTGGAACGTTAAATAAAGCAATCAACTACCGATCACAATCGTATTAATGTACTGAAAAAATCATAACTTATTAAATCTCAAATACTCAAGAAATACTGCTAGCAAAAATGATGATGATGATTGCAAATATTCAAGCTTATCGACGGATTTATACAAGCTTCTTCTCTTTTTAGGGTTCCGAAGTCCACAAGGAACCCTTATAGTTTCGCCATGTCCGTCCGTCCGTCCGTCCGTCCGTCCGTCCGTCCGTCCGTCCGTCCGTCCGTCCGTCCGTCCGTCTGTCCGCACTATTGCTCGGAGATGCTTAGGTCTAGAAAGCTGTAATTTGGCATGAATATGCATATTAGTTACGCTGACAAAGTGGTACAATAAAATTTTGAAATATATTTTTTTATAGGGTACCTCCCCTACTCGTAAAGTGGGGATGTAAATTTTTTTTCTTGCGTACCCCATGGTGCGGCATATCGTTGAATAGGTCTTAAAAAAATATTGTGGGTTTGTTAAAACCATTTTCTGATTAAGTGATGCGTTTGTGAAATATTAAGCTTTAAAGAGCTATTTTTTGTTAGAGTCACGTGTCCCCCCCCCCCCCTGCCAGCTAAATGGTGGTATTTGGATGGCTGAAAAAAATCACGGTTGTGGCATATATAACGTAGTTGAAAGGAAAACTATCAGAGCTAAGTAGGCTGTACAAACTTACGAGTAATAGTCGACCAACTTATAATGATGATTTTTCTCGAGCGGCAGGGGCGTCGGGCGGGCACGTCATACCACAGGCTAGCTAGATGCTAATAAGTCTTAGAAAGGTACTGTGGGCATCCTCAACTTCGGAACCCTATAATTTGCGCGTGGCCCGACACGCACTTGGCCGGTTTTTTTTAAGTATTTTTCATATGATCCACTTAAAGGAGTTGTACAAAAATACCTCTGCTAAATGACCCATTAAATCATTTGCCACCCGCCATCGCCTCACATCGCCATCAGTTAAAAAATTCGTCGATGCTAAAGATTCTGCTTTTTCTACTCCATAAGTTAGGGTCCTTAACCTACCGGCATGCATTTAAACTACTCTACATCTAGCGCACTATATGACCTAGTGTATTAGAAGTAGTGAGGTGTAATCGCCGTTTAAAGCCACGTGTGCGGGGTCTAATACAAAATGTACTTACCGAGTGCCTTCTGGTCATCTACAGGCGAGCGTCAGAATTTTCCCGTCAGAAAAATTCTGATAATGTCCAGCCGGCTTGAATGTCCAATTGTTGTCCACAGTCAAGCATCCTGGAGGAGGCCATGGGTTCCCGCCGCGCGCGCCCATGGCCCGCCTGGGCGGACGCCCTAGACGCCCCCGTGGCCAACCAAACGGCCCTGGGGACTCTGCTGCGGGCCCTCTCCACTCTGAGGAACAACGCCTCCGCCGCGGCCCACGCGGCCGATAACCTGCGACGCCCGCTCGCGGCACTCAACCTGGACGCTTTTATGAAGGTCAGTCGGAGAGAAGCTATTTTGAGATTCAGGGTTTATATTTGAGGGAGCATTTTCAGCTTCGCCTCATATCGTAACGCCTGCCTTTCGCCTATTTTTGACCTCTCTATTATAACTGCATAAAATACTAGTTTATATTTAAAGCGATAGTG
>OZ020282.1:12423353-12474851 GCA_963971205.1 Aethes cnicana
ATTTCTGCCCAACAAACAGCGAGCAAAGTACGATTTTATTCCCTGTTGCTACTGGTTTTCTCATATGAGGAGTGAAAAGCAGAGTGTGCAACACGGTAACAATAGTTATTTGTGCAACAAGAGAGCAAAATTGTTTTTTGCTTCGAGTGCCATATTTGAGTCCTGAGCTAGCGAAAGATTCTATAGTTGAATCACGAGCGTTCAGCGAGTGATTCTAGTTTAGAATCTTGAGCTAGCGAAGGACTCAAATGCACGAGAAGTAAAAGAAATTGCTCTCGAGTAGCACATACAATTTTTCACCTCAGTAGCGAGAACACATAAAGGTACTTGCAAAGAATACTTACAACACGAAAAATATGAAATAACATTTCTTCTTCACTCCTCTTTCACTCAAATTATTACTTGAATTTCATGTTTTAAAAGAATTACTTTAAAGTTAGTTATCAAAAATTAAGAAGAAAGACATGATTTGACATGAGACAATGGCGGCAATTTTCCAAACGTATGTTCGGAAACTAGTACTTGATGATAAATTTCGAATTTATTCGGTAATATTTGAAAACTTTTAGTTTACTTTAAATTAAAACTTTAGTTTAAAATGATTACAAATAACATAATTATATGAAATATAAGTCATTTGAAAATTGTAAGATTTTCAGAAGTTAAATCAACGTATAATTTTAATGTCTAAAAATACGGCGGTACTGATGCGTTGCGCGTATCCGAACGTTTCTAATTCAGTTTTTTTTTCTACGAAAACAGATTCACAGTAACTTGCCTGGTATAATTATTCTACCTCTTTTCTTAAAGAAATGAAAAGAAGAGAGCGGATAAAATCAAGATAGTTTGAATCATTGTTATAAGAAGTAGTTACTAGTTAGATGCCGCAGTATGAAATGACCATTCGCAGTAATGAAATTAAAAAAAAGAAAAAGCGCGGAAACGATTTAAGTGTGGCTGCAAGGCTTAGGCCTTTGCCTTTGCCTCATGGGATTGTCTGATGGGATAAAAGGATTTAAAAAAAAAAACAAATTAAAAAAATACTTTGTCTCACTGAGTGAAACAAACACGATTTTGCTCACTAATTTCTGACAGCAAAGTCTACTTGTTCAAGCTGCTGAGGTGAAAAATTATTTAAACCTTGGGTGACGTAGCTTTGAATCCCTCGCTAGCTCAAGATTCCACGTTAGGATCCCTCGCTCCGCTCGGGATTCTATTCTGGAATTTTTGGCGTCTCTCTGGATTGAATCCGTCACCCACGGTAAAATATACCATTTTGCTCCCTAGTCACACAATCTACTATACTTTATCTTTTGCATACAGGGCCAATATTTTGCGAGCCGAGTTTTGCTAATAGTAGGGCCTGGTGCTAGGTCCGTCCGGAGAGGTACCACCGTCTTTCCCCGCTAACCTGCCTCCAAATAGCAGTGCTCGCACTGTGGTGTTCCGGTAGCCAGCCGGTTAAGGCAGCCGGTGAAATTTCTGACCCAGAGGCATTCCATCTTACGCCTCAGGGTAGGCAACGCATTCGAGATCTTATGGTTTCTTAATGGGTAATCAAAAGATTTCTGTGTCCGTGGGCCGCAATGACCACTTACCATCAGGTGGGCTGTGCGCTCATTTGCCTATACCATCAGCGTAAAAAAGTGTTAAAAACGTTTTTACGAATGCCTTTCATATCTCCTACAATATTGATCCTGTAGGTACGTATATGAATGTGTGAAAATTTTGAAAAAAGGCCTTCTGCTTGAGTTTGTTGCGGCGCTTCTTCTCAAGCAATAGGTCTAGGAAGCGCTGATAAATTCTTTTTCTGACGTGTAAAAGTGCCCCTATGTGGCCAATTTGCTGAATAAATGATTGATTGATTATGGTCTCAATCCATTCAGCGCAAAAAGTACATAGAAAAGGACACTTACTCGCGTTTATATATTTATTAATGTACTATAGAGAAGATAATGATTTTTTTAATGCGTTCAGCCGCTACCTATTGTATGAAGTAAGAAACAACAAAAAATTACCTACACGAAAAATAGGCCCTATGTTTTCAATCAAACTCTAAATCGCAAGTTATTAAAATACCACATTAATATTAAACTAAATAAAAAGCAACTGACTGTTGTGCTGAAGCAGCCAATCCCTCGACTTGGACGGGGTTCGTGTAGCCATAGGCTATCTGCCACGGGTTCAGCCAGGTTTTCACTCTGAAAATATCAACAGACGACTTATAAGCAAGCTTGTTAAGATTAGAACTTTATACAATAACTTTATAAAATAAATTAAGCACATCTAGTGAAAATAACAAAATGTTACACAGAAAAAAACCGGCCAAGTGCGTGTCGGGCCACGCGCAAATTATAGGGTTCCGAAGTTGACGATGCCCACAGTCCCTTTCTAAGACTTATTAGCATCTAGCTAGCCTGTGGTATGACGTGCCCGCCCGACGCCCCTGCCGCTCGAGAAAAATCATCATTATAAGTTGGTCGACTATTACTCGTAAGTTTGTACAGCCTACTTAGCTCTAATAGTTTTCCTTTCAACTACGTTATATATGCCACAACCGTGATTTTTTTCAGCCATCCAAATACCACCATTTAGCTGGCAGGGGGGGGGACACGTGACTCTAACAAAAAATAGCACTTTAAAGCTTAATATTTCACAAACGCATCACTTAATCAAAATATGGTTTTCACAAACCCACAATATTTTTTTAAGACCTATTCAACGATATGCCGCATCATGGGGTACGCAAGAAAAAAAAATTACATTCCCACTTTACGAGTAGGGGAGGTACCCTATAAAAAAATATATTTCAAAATTTTATTGTACCACTTTGTCAGCGTAACTAATATGCATATTCATGCCAAATTACAGCTCTCTAGACCTAAGCATCTCCGAGCAATAGTGCGGACAGACGGACGGACGGACGGACGGACGGACGGACGGACATGGCGAAACTATAAGGGTTCCTTGTGGACTTCGGAACCCTAAAAAGGGAAGTTGTAGACTGTCAATCTCCTTAAATTGCGGCGTACATCGAAAACGCTCTGTATGTGAGCAATATCGCTTCAAATTGTCATAGAGGCTACCTAAGGTAAGGGACGAGCTGAAAATCAGCGCTGTGGTGACCACTACTACTACTACTACTACTACTACAGCCTATTTGCGTCCCACTGCTGGGCACAGGCCTCCTCTCATCACGAGAGGGTTTGGGCTATAGTCCCCACGCGGGCCCAGTGCGGATTGGGGACTTCACACACATCTTTGAATTACTTCGCAGATGCGTGCAGGTTTCCTCACGATGTTTTCCTTCACCGAAAAGCTCAGTGGTAAATTCAAATTGAATTTCGCACATAAGTAAACTTAGAGGTGCGAGCCGGAATCGAACCCCCGACCCTCGGCATGAGAGGCGGTAGGTCGAACCACTAGGCCACCACGGCTTCAGTGCAGTGTGGTGACCACACTGCAGCATTATGCTGAGCTTTGCCCCTTTTTAACATCACTATACTACCTGCCTACAATATCACATTTCTATATCTTTTATTCTATGGAGCTCTGCTAAACCAATGTATTAATTCGTCTCAGAGACTGTCTGTTGTATATTTATCTTTATTCTATTTAGAATTAATCATTGGTCTGGCCGACCTGCATAGAATTAGTTGTTGTAAACAACACAGTCTTAGTACATATAAACAATGTTAAGTTTGGGTTAAGTTAAAAATGTACCTTTGGGGTGTTAAATAAAGTTTTGTCTATGTCTATGGAGCGACATCTATTATCGCATTTAACACTTTATTTCGGGCGTACGCTAATTTGTATGAAGGTTGTCATTATAGGTTTATATTACTTTTTCTATGACAGGGACAAGCGAAACAATACTGTACTAAGTATGGAGTGTGGAATGTGTCTTGGTAAGGAGCGCAATCTTATATGGCGAAACAGTTGAAAACGTGTCCAGCGAACTTGATAAGCAATAAAACAAAACACACTCTCCTTAAAACTGTTTTCGCTGCGTTTTCACCTCAGTAGCGCCATCTGAAGGCGCTACTGCAGACTATCCGCCTAGGTGGCTTGACTGGAGTGGCGACCGCAGCGCCCCCAACCTACCCGATTTGGTGTCCACTTGTGGAACTATAAAGATTGCGCTCCTTTACTTCAACCCTCCATAGTCCTTAGTAACGTTCGTTTTGGACTTTTAAAGACGTTCTATACAAGCACCCAGATGAGGCCAATATTCTGCAAAATTTATTAAGGTTGAATCTTCATACTCATGTTCACGGGAAATGTAAAACTTGCGACTCTGAAGATTGAATCGACATCCTCATACTCATACTCACGGGTCCCTGTGTAAGAATGAATGGCAACGCTCTTGGAAAATGACGAGTGAATGTACGGAGCGCGCGACTTGCTTGCCGGGCCACTGATCTGAAGGCAGCACCTGTCTAACGGAGTCGGCATCCTCATACTCATACTCACGGGTCCCCCTGTAAGAATGACTGACAGCGCTCTTGTAGTATGACGAGTGAATGTACGCCGCGCGCGACTTGCTCGCCGGGCCACTGATCTGAAGGCAGCACCTGTCTAACGGAGTCGGCATCCTCATACTCATACTCACGGGTCCCCCTGTAAGAATGACTGACAGCGCTCTTGTAGTATGACGAGTGAATGTACGCCGCGCGCGACTTGCTTGCCGGGCCACTGATCTGAAGGCAGCACCTGTCTAACGGAGTCGGCATCCTCATACTCATACTCACGGGTCCCCCTGTAAGAATGACTGACAGCGCTCTTGTAGTATGACGAGTGAATGTACGCCGCGCGCGACTTGCTTGCCGGGCCACTGATCTGAAGGCAGCACCTGTCTAACGGAGTCGGCATCCTCATACTCATACTCACGGGTCCCCCTGTAAGAATGACTGACAGCGCTCTTGTAGTATGACGAGTGAATGTACGCCGCGCGCGACTTGCTCGCCGGGCCACTGATCTGAAGGCAGCACCTGTCTAACGGAGTCGGCATCCTCATACTCATACTCACGGGTCCCCCTGTAAGAATGACTGACAGCGCTCTTGTAGTATGACGAGTGAATGTACGCCGCGCGCGACTTGCTTGCCGGGCCACTGATCTGAAGGCAGCACCTGTCTAACGGAGTCGGCATCCTCATACTCATACTCACGGGTCCCCCTGTAAGAATGACTGACAGCGCTCTTGTAGTATGACGAGTGAATGTACGCCGCGCGCGACTTGCTCGCCGGGCCACTGATCTGAAGGCAGCACCTGTCTAACGGAGTCGGCATCCTCATACTCATACTCACGGGTCCCCCTGTAAGAATGACTGACAGCGCTCTTGTGGTATGACGAGTGAATGTACGCCGCGCGCGACTTGCTTGCCGGGCCACTGATCTGAAGGCAGCACCTGTCTAACGGAGTCGGCATCCTCATACTCATACTCACGGGTCCCCCTGTAAGAATGACTGACAGCGCTCTTGTAGTATGACGAGTGAATGTACGCCGCGCGCGACTTGCTTGCCGGGCCACTGATCTGAAGGCAGCACCTGTCTAACGGAGTCGGCATCCTCATACTCATACTCACGGGTCCCCCTGTAAGAATGACTGACAGCGCTCTTGTAGTATGACGAGTGAATGTACGCCGCGCGCGACTTGCTTGCCGGGCCACTGATCTGAAGGCAGCACCTGTCTAACGGAGTCGGCATCCTCATACTCATACTCACGGGTCCCCCTGTAAGAATGACTGACAGCGCTCTTGTAGTATGACGAGTGAATGTACGCCGCGCGCGACTTGCTCGCCGGGCCACTGATCTGAAGGCAGCACCTGTCTAACGGAGTCGGCATCCTCATACTCATACTCACGGGTCCCCCTGTAAGAATGACTGACAGCGCTCTTGTAGTATGACGAGTGAATGTACGCCGCGCGCGACTTGCTTGCCGGGCCACTGATCTGAAGGCAGCACCTGTCTAACGGAGTCGGCATCCTCATACTCATACTCACGGGTCCCCCTGTAAGAATGACTGACAGCGCTCTTGTAGTATGACGAGTGAATGTACGCCGCGCGCGACTTGCTCGCCGGGCCACTGATCTGAAGGCAGCACCTGTCTAACGGAGTCGGCATCCTCATACTCATACTCACGGGTCCCCCTGTAAGAATGACTGACAGCGCTCTTGTAGTATGACGAGTGAATGTACGCCGCGCGCGACTTGCTCGCCGGGCCACTGATCTGAAGGCAGCACCTGTCTAACGGAGTCGGCATCCTCATACTCATACTCACGGGTCCCCCTGTAAGAATGACTGACAGCGCTCTTGTAGTATGACGAGTGAATGTACGCCGCGCGCGACTTGCTCGCCGGGCCACTGATCTGAAGGCAGCACCTGTCTAACGGAGTCGGCATCCTCATACTCATACTCACGGGTCCCCCTGTAAGAATGACTGACAGCGCTCTTGTAGTATGACGAGTGAATGTACGCCGCGCGCGACTTGCTCGCCGGGCCACTGATCTGAAGGCAGCACCTGTCTAACGGAGTCGGCATCCTCATACTCATACTCACGGGTCCCCCTGTAAGAATGACTGACAGCGCTCTTGTAGTATGACGAGTGAATGTACGCCGCGCGCGACTTGCTCGCCGGGCCACTGATCTGAAGGCAGCACCTCATTTACTAGAGACCCTGGAAGTATTTTTTTATATTTCATGATTTGACATTTTAATGTTTGATTTAGTTAAGGAAATGGTATTTTATCTGGTACTGTGTATGTTTAAAGAAGAAGCTGAAAATCAGCGTTTTGTCGTCCGAGGCGCACCATTTTTTTTTTAGTTCATTTATTTTCATAAAAGTTGCGCAGCTTATTGGCAGAAAAAGCTTCAACTCTATTGAATACTGCCTTAATACTTAATATCCGCTAGACGCGCTTGCTGTCCTCCGAGGTGCAATGTTGCCAATTTAGCACATTATGTGCCATATTACACGATAAATTGGCAACACTGCGGTCTCCGAAACGTCAAATGTCACAGTGACAGTGACACTATTGTATGAAATCACAAAACGTTGACATTGACACCCACCACCTTGCAGATAGTGGCGCGAACTAGTGAGCTGGAATACGGTGGCCTTCTTTCAAAACGCTTCAATGTATATTTGGAAAGCATTGACCTAGCTTCTATCCACGACTTCGCCCGCGTGGAATTCAGTTATCGCGTTCCCGCGGGAACTACGCGTTTTTCCGGGATAAAAAGAAGCCTATGTCCATTCCCGGGACCCCAACTATCTCCATGCCAAATTTCATCTCAATCGGGCTCAAGAGGTAACAAACAGACAGACAGACAGAGTTACTTTCGCATTTATAATATTAGTATAGATCAATGTTGGAAAGTTTTTAAAAGGCACCACCAACACTGTTAACGCATGTGTGCGTGCTGAGACAGCCGTCAAACATGTGTTGAGAGTGTTGGTGGTGCTTTTTAATATCATATCATATCATTTATTGATAATAAAAAGTATTACACTAGTAGTGAAGCCGTTGTGGCCTAGTGGTTCGACCTACCGCCTCTCATGCAGAGGGTCGGGGGTTCGATTCCGGCTCGCACCTCTAAGTTTACTTATGTGCGAATTTCAATTTGAATTAACCACTGTGCTTTTCGGTGAAGTAAAAACATCGTGAGGAAACCTGCACGCATCTGCGAATTAATTCAAAGATGTGCGTGAAGTCCCCAATCACCACTGGGCCCGCGTTGGGGCTACAGCCCAAACCCTCTCGTGATGAGAGGAGGCCTGTGCCCAACAGTGGGACGCAAATAGGCTATAGTATTACGTTGATAATAAAAATTAAGGTAAAACTTTGAAGCGTCTTGAATTGTCGAGGGGCGGGACATCCTATAGGTATCTCTAACTGAATGAAGTGGTGTAACTGACCTATAGGCACGTCGTCTGGTGTCGTCCAGATCTTCAGACAGCACGCCAGGCTCGGAAGCGATACTGGCATCAGCTCACAAAGTGTCGCGTAGTGGTCGAACCTGCAACAATGTCTCAATGACCACTAAAGGCGCTCGAGTGCTATGAGGTGCAGTGTCAGCCAATGGGGACTATCGTTTCTTCGCTCACCAGTTGGCGCCACTGTTGACTGAGGTCCAGAGGTATAGCTGTCAAAGGCGACTCTATAAGATCGGCACCGAAACTAAGTTTTAAATCTTGGATCTCATTAAGTTTATTAATTGTAAATAAATATCATCATAGCGAATAGCTATGTCGCATTGTTGTGCAGTTCCGTTTTGTTCGGAATTTTTATTTTTGTTTCAAAGCGTTCACATTCATCGCCAAATAATCCATATTTGCGATAATTTCACGAAGGAGATCACTTTTCAACAGGTAAATTAAAGAAATTAATAATTTATATCACGAAGTCCGCCAAAACCAGTTAAAATTGAATGTTATTGGACCTCACGCGACACTAACGCCTCTAGTGGCAAATTCACACGCGATAGCCCCCATTAAGCACATTAATTGCCATATTATAAGCGAAATTGGCAACACTGAGGTATCTGAAACGTCAAATGTCACAATGACACTTGTATGCAATGACGAACTTTGACATTGACAGCCAACTTTCAGATAGTAGCGCGAACTAGTGAGCAAGAATTTCATGTTGATGTATGAGGGCCTGATCAGTAACATGTTATTATTATCCATCTCTCTTCTTCTACAAGAATCTGACCGACTGACTGACTGACTGACCGATCGATCAACACAGGGCGGAAACTACTGGTCGTAGAGAGCTGAAATTTGGCATGCAGGTTCCTTGGGAAAATGGGACTTACGCGAGTTATACCGCGGGACACTGTTAGTTATCCATGTTTTACCATGGATACCAAAATCTTGGAATGCCTCTGTACCAGTAACTTCACAGCCTGTCTTATTTATTTATTTATTTATTGGGGGGTTTTGTAGGGCCATATGTGTGTCACCTCGACCATAGCTGATCTATTGTGACGGCCCTTTTGAGTTTTGTTATAATTCACCTGAAATACCCGTTGAGTCCAGGAATTTCCAGATTCTTTGGGCAGTGATATTTTGTATCTCTTTTGGGTGCATTATATGCCTCCCTAGGTAGATACTACGCTTTTGCATGAAAGGTCCGTACTCACAGAGGCATGGGCGTTTCCTCTGCTTCGTGGCAGAATCTGCACGTCGTGCCTTCTTTCATTCCCATTTGGGCTAGGTGTTTGTTCAGTTTGCAGTGTCCGGTCAGGCTTCTGGTTACTGCACACGTTTTATATCTTTTGAGACGTAGTATCTCTCTAGATAGTTTTGTCGCATAGCCCTTAATTAGAGCTTTCGAGTGCTTTTGTCCAGGTGCAGACTTCCACAGCTCGATAGCCTTCGATTTGTGTTCATTTTCGAGAATTTGGTAAGCTCCTTGTTTGGTAACACCACAGAAAGCCTGTCTTAACCCCCCACCGGAAATACAGTGCGAGCAGAGCACACTATTTGGAGGCAGGTTAGCGGGTAAGCTGGACTGATGGCCGATGGGGCCGGAAAGTTCTCGAGTGCCGTCCGCGAGCCTGGAGACGAGCTGTCGGTAGGCCTCCAACAAGATGGAGCGAGGATCTCGTGGAGGTTGCGGGAAACCGGTAGAAGCGAGTAGCACAGGACCGGTCTGAGTGGCGAGCCTTGGGGGAGGCCTATGTCCAGCAGTGGACCTCTTTCGGCTGAAATGATGATGATGACGATAGCGGCGGGTAAGACGATGTTGGTACATCGGACGGACCTAGCATACCACTTTCTCCTATTTTTTTTTATTTTTATCTATGGTATTTATACCTACCTAGACCAACCAGTGAGGATGACTCCAGCGAAGTTGACAGTGTTACTGCATCTCCTGATTTCGAGCCGCCACGCCTCTTGGTTGCTCACGTACCTACTTACAGGTGACAGGATCTGAAACACAAATATGATCCTAATAATATTATTATATTGTAAATAATAATAAATAATGAGGGAAGCGGACAACCGCTCTAAATGGAGAGAGATTGGAGAGGCGTATGCCCAACGGTGGGCGAATACACGCTGATGAAGAACAGAAGAAGAATAATAAATAAACAAATAATATTATAAACCAGAAAATTTACTAGGTAACAAAACCTTGAAACTACATAAGAATCTTGGGAGGAACTTTCGTTAGTGTAAACTAACTTTTTCACTGGCACCATCATGTCGTTGGATGTAGAATTGTGAACCTCAAGTGGCAGTGGGCGGGGCACATTGCTCGCAGGACTGATGGCCGATGGGGCCAGAAAGTTCTGGAGTGGCGTCCGCGAACCGGTAGACGAGCTGTCGGTAGGCCTCCAACAAGATGGAGTGACGACCTTGTAAAGGTCGCGGGAACGCGGTGGATGCGAGTGGCATAGGACCGGTCTGAGTGGCGCGCCTTGGGGGAGGCTATGTCCAGCAGTGGACGTCTATCGGCTGAAATGATGACTCATCTTTCCGGATCTACTACTACTCCTACAGTGCGTCCCACTGCTAGGCGCAGGCCTCCCCTCATCATGAGAGGGTTTGGGCTGTAGTCCCCACGCGGGCCCAATGCGGGTTGGGGACTTCACATACATCTTTAAATTACGTCGCAGATGAGTGCAAGTTTCGTCACGATGTTTTCCTTCACCGAAAAGCTCATGGTAAATTCAAATTGAATTTCGCACATAAGTAAACTTAGAGGTGCTCAAATTAAAATGGAACCAAATACAGGAAAAAATCTATACGAGAGATACGTTTATTTTTCTGTTTACATATATAAATATAGATCACCTGGCAGCTCCCATTAGCACCCTTGAACGCCGAGCCTGCCCAGACGGTCGGGAAGGTCTGCCGGTAGGACTCCCACAGGGACGGGTCTATTCTGAAGTGCTCCATGGCATTGTACAACCAAACCACCGGCTGGACTAACTCACCTAGGTTATACGCTGGAATAAACACCGATATTTGAAAAAAAAAACTACAAAATAGTGTAGAGAAATGGTGAATGTTGAAATTACTGGCATAGAGGCCTCATTGTTGGCAACGCATTCGCTATGTAATGATTTCTAATGTCCATGGACCACAGAGACCATTTACCACCAGGTGGCCTGTGTATCTGTTTGATAAATAAATAAAAAACATACAAAAAAACACCGCGGTAATATGACGAGTAAAGGACCGGTCCCAGTATCGAGCCTTGCGGGACGCCCTTGTCCAGCAGTGCCTTTCAACTGGCATGATGATGACAATGATGAAAAGCAACTGATATGTTTACATTTGAACAAACGGTCTGACACTAACCAATTCAGATAGATAAAAGACTCTCCAAAGGTCATAGTTACGATGGTTTTATCCTTTAAGGGACTGAAAATGATGATCAAAGTTCATTACAAAATTGCATACAAACAAACCCCCAACAGAACTTTTGAATATATAGCAAACAATGGAGTTGTCACATTTTTATGAGGCCCTGTCACCTTATAATCATAGCCAGTGAATATCTAACTCTACAAAGACCACAAGTAAAATACACTTACTCTACAAAAAATACTAACAATCTAATACAATACAAAACTTTATCTGACTCTTAAATTATTGTACTTACCATTTAAAGTGTCACTAGTGACAGTGCGAAGCATGTCATCCCACATGAGTACGGTCAATTCTGGCCTCCTCTGCTTAACGAATAAGACTAGATCTCGGATGTGCTCCAAGTAAAGACTAGCTGTCTTGTGAACGCTGGTCGCTGCTCTGCTCTGACACTCCGGACAGACTGCTGTGTGCCACACCTGTAAGAAATCCATACTAATATTATAAATGCGAAAGTTACTCTGTCTCTCTGTCTGTTACCTCTTCACGCTCCAACCGCTAGACCGATTTAAATGAAATTTGGTACGGAGACAGTTGGAGTCCCGGGTAATGCCATAGCTTACTTTTCATTCGGGAAAAACGCATTGTTTCCACTCGAACGCGATAACCAAATTCCACGCGGGCGAAGTCGCGGGCAGAAGAAGTTTGTTACTTAATCATGCTAAAACGGCTGAACGGATTTAGATGAAATTTGGTACACAGATAATTAACAGCCTGGATTAAAACATAGGATACTTTTTATCCCAGATCCCTTTAGGGGGTAAAAAGGGGGGTGGAAATTTAGTATAAAATACATCGCGGGTAAAAGCCAGTCATTCACAACATGGTGGAGTCTCTCACCTCATCCGCCCCGATGTGCAGGTAGGCAGCGTCCGGCTGCACGGCCAACACCTGGTCGATCATCGTCCGCACCAGGCGCTGCGCCTCGGGCCGCGCCGGGCACAGCACGGCCGGCGACCGCGGCAGCTCGCGGAGGCTGTGGAAGGCCGGGTGCTTCAGGACGAACTCCATGTGGCCGATGGTCTGGACTAGCTGGATCTGGAGATCGAAATGTCACTAGTGAGTTGTAGATCTCGCGGGATTATTTTTGATTTTTTTATTCTTTATTCGAAGAACACATGGACCCTGGTAGGGAGGGTGCAGCAAATTACTTATAATATAATTACACGTCCGTCTTTGGGTCACAAACTTACATATACATACCAAAAATAATCGGTCCAGTAGTTTCGGAGCAAATCGACTGTGACAGACGGACGGACAGACACACGAGTGATCCTATAAGGGTTCCGTTTGGGCGGGGGCGGGTCCAGATCAATGTAAGTTAGCGACCGGTCGCCAGTTGATGTGGGTCTGTCCCTAGGTATTGACTACCTGTCCGGTAGTTGACGTGGCGAATGGCCTGGGGAGGAGCTCACAGTTGCTAAGATCCCCTCGGCAAGTCTGGTTGGGCTCCTTCCCGTGGTTGCTGCCCGTTAACTGCTTGGTGCCCCGGAGTAACAAGTAGAACAGAAACGATCAGACGAACCTCCTATTCCCACCCCTTATCCACTTTTTCCTTCCCTTCCCCCCCCCCCATCCCCACAACATCCTACCCCCCCTCCCATAGGCTAGTGGAAGGCCTGTGGGACCACTAAATGTCCACCTGCGTTGGTCCTGCGCAGTTGATCGCCGTACGCGAGGACGAAGGAGTCCTGGAGGGTTGAGTCGAACGGAGTCGGGGTTAGTACTACCGGGAGACAACACGCCCTCTTTGGTCCGGATTTCATGCTAAACGGTAGCCTTACAACTAGCCACTGTAAGGTAACGGACACGCGTCCCGTAGGTCGAGGAGGTACGGTCCGCAGGCGAGATGTGTGGAGGTCCTCTGGGAGGGCGCAGGGTCTCGGCCATGCTGACGGTGCAAGGGCGTGCGGAACAACTGGGGGGGACTGGATCGTAACCTTCAGCCGCACGTCTGCAGCGCCCGATGTCGCGCATGTAGGCTCTACTCCACGCATCTATATCACTTGTGTAGCCCTGGTGCCATAGTATGGCATCCCCAATGGTGCGGGCTCCGTGGAGGGTGGGGAGCACAGGTGATGAAACACACACACTGGGAACATGGACAACACACGATCCAAACCCCAAACACAGGAATCGAAGGGGAAACCCGACGACTCCGCACAAGGTGCAGGGACGGCGCAAGCTGAAACTCACCCACAACACACCACACTGGGAACGGGCGCAGCGAAAGCCGTGTCGGTACCCAAAAACACCGAAAAACAGAGGGAGCGTGTGGCGCAAGCTATGCCTCCTGCTCACACTGCTGGACCCAGGGCAGCGAATCCGACCCTGAGGTTCAGAAATACACAACCACGCACACACACATCCAAGGGCGAGGCCGTGAAGGGCAAGAGGAAGGCCGGGCAACCAGCTAACCCCAAGTCCGAAACGTTGACGACCCAAACACACGCGGGGCAGCCTCACAGCAGCACCGCGTTATCCACACAAGCCACTGCCAATGTAGCGGCCTCTGGGGTTGAGGAGAAATCCTCCAACCGGAAGCCAGCAACGGAGGCAGGGGCCACACACACAACCACACCACTTACGACAAACGCACAGTTTGAGGCTGGGTGGACGCTGGTAGGATACAGCCGAAAAAAGGGGCGACCTGCAAAGATTGCCCCCAAAAAGGCTGCGCCTGGCCCCTCCGAAGCGGAGTTAAAGGCCAAGCGCAATCTGAAGAGCAGGCTGAAGCGCAAGAGGAAGAAGGAGGCACTTCGAGCAGCTCTCACAGCCGCGGACGGGGGACCCACACCGGGGACTTCGAATGTGGCCAAAAACGCTGGGACCGGGAAGAAGGCGAACCCGAGAGCCAAAGCTAAAAGGGCGCGACCGGATGACACTACGTCACCCAGGGGCGATACCAAGAAGCTGAGGCTACACGGTGCTCGACCCTATCCCAACTTCGCCGAGGCGGCGAAGGCTGACCTCCAAGTCGCCATCACGACTGCGGGGGCTGGCCATCTATCGCCTCAGCAGGCCCAGGAACTGGAGGGATCGATGGAGGAACTGCTGATGAGGGACACCCTTCTGATGCTCGAGGCCGCCGACTCCACAGGAGGACCGCCGCCTGCCCCCCTTCGATTCCGGGGCAAGCCAGTACACGCCAACGGCGCTCTCAAATTCTGGTGCGAGGACCAGAAAGCGCTGGACTGGCTCACCAACATCGTGGCCAGCTTGACTCTCTCCACGGGGGAAAAGCTGGTCCTACGCAAACAGAGCGAACTACCTCGCAGAGTTCGCTGCGGCATACTTTTGCCAGGGATCAGGACGGACATGGGGCCCGTGGGCCGCATGCTCCGTGCCCAGAACCCTTGGGCAGAAATAACGCGCTGGCTCATCGTTTCGGTGGAGCAGCAGCAACAGGAGACCTGGGGGGTCTTCAGCATCCCGGAGGACCTGGTGGAACCTCTGATGCGAAACGAGCGCCGACTCAGCTTCATGTTCGGGTCGGTGTACGTTAAGTTTCAGGGGCCGAAAGGCAAGTTCCTTGAGGTGCCACCGACACTCCCGGAGACAGGACAGCAGTCTGACACAGCCGAGGCGATGGAGACCGAGGCTGTTGAAGAAGATGCTGTTCCATCTACATCCAGGGACCCCGCTACCAACCCGCAAGGAAACCCTGATGCTGGCGATGCAGGGAAACCCCCGAAACCGCCGGCCGATGGGGAGGTCTGCGCTGTGAGCATGGGGAACGTGGCTATTGCTACGGACGACGAGGAGGTGTTGCTGCTATCGGACAATGATGGCACGCCCTTCCCCAATTTGTAACGTCCTACAAATAAACCTCCACCACAGCGAAACCGCAACGGCTCAGGTTCGGAAGTGGGTGGAGGTCAACACTACAGCCATAGTTCTGATCCAGGAGCCGTGGGTCAGACGAGGCAGCATATGCGGACTCCGGAACATCGGAGGTAAGTTATTCGCGGACACAGGCCCGGATAATCCCCGAGCTTGTATCTACACAACTAAAAACATAAGTGCGATACCCCTTACTAGCTACTGTTCTAGGGACATGTATGCCGTAAGGCTTGAGAACGCGCACAATTCAAACCTACCAGAGTTGGTGGTCGCCTCAGTCTACATGCCAGAGGCGGATTCTCCGCCCCCGCACGAGATGACGCGACTGGTCACACACTGCGAACAAGCCGGGCTGCAGCTCATCATAGCCACGGACTCTAATGCGCACCACACACTGTGGGGTATGAAAACCGACAACAACAGAGGTAAGCTCCTTGTAGAATACCTAATGACGACAAACCTTAACATTATAAATATAGGTTCAGAACCAACATTCGTCAACAAGCGAAGCAGAACGATCATCGATCTAACACTCGCAACCGAGGATGCATCACAAACCATCTTGAACTGGCACGTTTCTGATGAGGCTTCGTGCTCAGACCACAGATGGATTCGGTTTGACATCCAGGTTAATACAATCACTGCAACTCCAAAGCGGAACCAGCGGAAAACGGACCGTATGCTATACGCAAAACGGTTGGACCAGCTCCTAGAGGCACGCCTGGTTGTGCCGGATAGGCTGGAGGGAGTTGATGTGATAGACAATCAGGTAAGCAATATGAATAACATCATAATTGACAGCTACCATCATGCATGCCCTTTGACAACACCAGCGGCAGATAAGGCTAGCTGGTGGGGACCTGAACTGGAGAGACTCAGGCGTAAGATAAGAAGATTACTCAATAGGGCAATGAACACTACTGCAGAGGAAGACTGGGACAACTACAAGGTAGCTAAAGCCCAGTACAAAAAACGACTGCGATACCGCAGCACCAACTCCTGGCGCAAATTCTGCAACAATATTGAGAGCAACGCTCAGGCAAACAGGGTAAGGAAAGTTCTCTCCCAACAGTCCAACCATACCCTGGGCTCTCTACGTAAACCAGACAATACTCTCACCAACTCACAGGAGGAAGCTGAACAAATACTTGTCCAGGCGCATTTCCCTGGATGCCAGGTCACAAGGTCGGTCAGCTGGGGAGAGGATCAAACAACTCCCACAGAGGAACACTGGCAACTCGCAGAAGAGGTAATAGACACACAAAAACTGAAATGGGCTATCAACAGTTTTGACTCGTTTAAATCACCAGGGCTAGACGGCATCTTCCCGGCACTTCTAAAGTGGGGTGGAGATCGCCTGACCCTTGCACTAAACAATATCATGGTAGCTTGCCTGGCGCACAGATACATACCTAAACAATGGAGGGAAGTAAAAGTCATCTTCATCCCAAAACCAGGTAAGAGTGATTACTCAGACCCCAAATCCTACAGACCTATCAGCCTAACCTCGTTTCTTCTAAAAACGATGGAAAGGCTCTGCGATAGAGATCTACGCGAGAAAACTCTGAAGAATAAACCTCTTCACAGGAACCAACATGCCTACAGTCAAGGTAAATCTACAGATTCGGCACTTCATGCTGTGGCCAGCAGGATTGAAGAAGCCATCGTCAACAAGTCTATGTGCCTAGGAATCTTCATTGACATTGAGGGAGCCTTCGACAAGACTAAGTTCACCAGCATAACAGCCGCACTGGTAAGGCACGGAGCGAAGGCAGTTATGGTGGAGTGGATCGGGAACATGCTGAGCCAAAGGGTCATCAAGCTCACGTCACCTGAATCCCAATATGCATTGGTGGCGAAGGGATGCCCACAGGGGGGAGTCCTATCGCCGCTTCTTTGGAACATGGTGGCCAACGACCTCATAACTAAACTAAATGATCTACATTACTACACGGTAGGCTATGCTGACGACATAGTAATCCTTACAAACGGAAACGTCACCAGTACAGTATGTGATGTCTCCCAAGCAGCCCTGCGGATCGTGGAACGCTGGTGCACAACCAACGAACTATCTGTCAACCCTAAGAAAACGGAAATGGTAATGTTCACAAACAAACGGAAGCTGGGCGACTATCAGCCACCTAGTCTGTTCGGCACGCAACTTCAATTCGCAGCTGAGGTAAAGTATCTGGGCGTAATACTGGACAGCAAGCTAAATTGGAGTAGTCATCTAAACAAAAAGATCGAAAAAGCCACAATCACCTTCTGGCAATGCCGTAGAATGATTGGTAAGACCTGGGGTCTGACCCCTAAAATCACCTTATGGTTATATTCCGCCGTCATAAGGCCCATCATAAGTTACGGTGCGGTAGTTTGGTGGCCACGCACCAACCTATCCACAGTTGTAGCTAACCTACAGCGGCTCCAGAGATTGGCTTGCATGGCTGCAACGGGTTGCATGCGGACAACACCCACCGCAGCCATGGAAGCCATGCTCGACCTGCCGCCCCTTCATCTCTTCGTGAGGCAGGAAGCGGCAGCTACGGCCATACGCCTCAAAAAACTTCATCTTTGGAGACAAGCTAGGGTACCCCACACCTTAATACTCGACGAGTATGTAGGTAAGGAACCACTCATAGAGGCGGTCACCGACAGGATACCCAAGCAGTTTGTCTTCGACAAGAAATACAAGGTACAGCTGCATGAAGATCCCTGGGAAGGCCTCAACGAGAGAGAACTGAGGATTTTCACAGACGGCTCAAAAACTAACTCAGGTACAGGCGCCGGAGCTTTTTCGGAGGACCTCCACATGAGAATATCAACATCACTAGGTGCCCACAACACTGTGTTCCAGGCAGAGTGCATGGGTATCATAATAGCCACTACAGCTATTACAGCCAGAGAGGTGAGGGATTATCCCATCCGCATACTCTCGGACAGTAAAGCAGTTCTCCAAGCCCTCCAGAGCAACACCATCACCTCTGGGCTAATCTACGAGTGTCACTTGGCCCTGTCTGAGGTATGTAGCACCAACAGCATAACCCTGCAGTGGATCAAAGGATACAGCGGCTCGCGCGGCAACGACGCAGCCGACGCACTGGCGAGACATGGGTCTGAGGACGCAGCTATAGGACCAGAGCCCATCGTGCCACTACCTTTCGGATGGCTCAAACAAGCAATCCGGCAACACACCAAGGCCGCCCATCAACAGATCTGGTCGACCCTGGATACCTGCAGGCAGGCCCGGCAGGCCCTCCCGACGATCAACCCCGGATTGTCAAGTAAGCTTCGTAAGCTAGGGAGAGGGCAGTTGCGCCTAATCACAGGAGCAATAACTGGTCATGCCCTATTGAACAAACATCTATACAATTTGGATATTACAGACAGCCCCCTGTGCAGAGCCTGCATGGAGGCAGAGGAATCAGCCACTCACGTCCTCTTGGAATGTTCCGGAGTGGCAGCGTACCGGGCAACACACCTCGGAAATCCGAGGTCGCTCCAGGAAGTCGTCGGCAACATTAAGGGTCTGCTAGGCTTCCTTCAGGAGCTGGGCTGGCAGGAGTAGCCCCGCCAGCCAAAAACTTCACGCAAAATAGGCGCAATCATGACGTCGAGTTGCGGAAAACCGGCCCGCGCGAACCTATAACCTATAACCTATAAGGGTTCCGTTTTTACCTCTTGAGGTTCGGAACCCTAACAAAACATATTACTAGCCAAAAATACATGTGAGCTCTCGAAAAGCTCTGCCTTTTGCTAGCTTTACACTCTTCAACTACTTAGCTATTTTTACTGCAAATCACTTTCATCGTACCTCCACCAGAAAAGTTAGAAAGGCAATATCAGTTCAGATCTCAGTAAAATGTACACTTGTTAATTAAAATTTGTATTGTATTTGCTGATAAATATAGCTATTTAAAGATAAAATATAAACTATTCTTAGTTTATATTATCAAAGTTATTTAGAATCTTAAAACTATACTTACAGGCTCGAGTCCATGGTCTTTCATGAACCTCAGCAAATGGTGCACTTCCTCCGCACTGTACATGCCATCCCTGCTACTGCCACGGACACTGCCGATATCTGCCAGTGCTGCCGTGTACGGGAAAGTGTCCTCCCACTCTATTAGGACCCCGGTCGCGCCCCATGACTTGGCTGCTAGCAAAACCTTTGGCAAAACCACACACAACTTGAACATTGATGCTTTTAAGATTTACTAGTCATCAAATAATGCATATGCAATGTGAATTTGTATGTGGAATTTTTGAAAAAAGGCCTGCTGATTTTGTTGTGGTCCTTCTTCTCAAGCAATGGGTTTTGGAAGTGTAAAAAATCTGGTAAATAAGTGCCCAGATGTGGCCTACTTGCTGAATAAATAATTTGATTTGATTTGAGTTGAATGACTAGCATTATTACATTATACCTAATTCATTATGGTTCAAATAAGACATCAGTTTATCAACTCACAAATCTTTTGGAACGCATTTCGAATTCGCATTTTGAAATGCGTTTTGAAATGCATTTCAGATTATTTGCGAAATACCTAAATGGGTCCCTATGCAATTCTAGACAGAAATCTGATCCTGCCGAATTTAAATCCTTATAGTTACTTATCGAAGAAAAAACAAATATCATTCTCTTAGATTCTCTTTCTCAATTCTCGGGTGAAGAGATAATAATTACTTCACTAACCTTCTCTAAATATTGTACTTGTAAAGGTGCACCTTTTAAATCCAAGTGTACAATTCTAAAACAAAAACGATTTCACTAAATTAATTGTGATTTGTTTTTGTTTTTTTTCTATATTTAGAATTCTCACGGATTTTGTACCTGTGCATCTTGACAACTAAGATATCTTGATCAGTGATAAGCGACTATAATACATGTGGAATTGTGGAAGTTGTATACAAAATCACTTGGAATTTAATTAATCATTTAGTGTTTTAGTTTCAATCAGACAGTAAGCATAGCACTAACTAATCTGTCTGTGAGAGTAAGATTGACGTTAATTTGACAACTTAGGAGCGTTTTTCGATAGTATCCATGAATCCATAATCAATCGGTGGGAGATAATAGGTGACTTATTCAAAATGTACAAAGTTTTGAATAAAGATAACATTGTACATGTTTTTACTTTTCTTATTTTTTCTTACTTCAAGGAAAATATATTTTATTCTTCTGTAAAGTGCGAAAATCCAAAAACTCCACAACCTACAAAGAAAGAAATGAGCACATGCAAATTGAAGTGGTAATTAAAAATGCCTCATGAAAATGTTGCTACTATCAAAGAATCCCCTTAAATTGTTGAAAATTACTAAAAAGTCGTAAATTATGTTTGAAATGTTTGTAGTTTTAGGAGGAGTAAACCATGTCATTAATGTAAACGCAATGAAACCATAATGAAACACAATTTCGAAAAGAGCAAACTTTATTTCAATAATCAACCTGCTAACTTAATTAATATTTACTCTTAATGTTTTTTTTTTTAATAAACTTCTGGGCCTACTTATACCCACAATTAGGTAATATCAAGGGACTTGTAAATTAACATTTATCTACACTCATATCATAAATACTCAATGAATCGTTCAAAAATCGGTAGTAATGACATCCGTTATGCAGCGAGTTCTATCAGAGCAGAGCCAATTTCCTATCTGTGATCATACAGTAAAATTCATTTTACATAATCGATATCGATACTGTAATGACGGTTAAATTTCGAACATCTTCCAACAGCAATGGCCGCCTATATTCTTCAGTCAGACTCAATGAAAGATGTTCCAAATTCAAATGTCGCCTCTATTTAGTCTATGATCTTTGAAAATCGAATGTAAGACACTTACGTATTCGAATTGCCGCCATTGTGAGCCGATTTTAAAGCATCTTAGAGGATTTATATAATGAGTTTAGATAAAGTTGTGTATAATTAGGCCTTAAAACCTACAAAATTATCGTCCGTAAACCGAACATACTTTTGATACCGTTCATTCCAGGCGGCTTTGTAGGTAGTGATACAAAGTTTATTCAAAAATTTTACTTTACTACAAATTAATTTAATCGCTATGTAAGTAGAATCGACACACTTATACCTAGAATACTATGTTAAAAAAGGTTAATAAATTCATTGTCACAATAGCGGTGTTTTGTTAGGACTTTACGATTAAATGGTTTTAACATCCCTATCTAGATATTTTTTTGGAAAGCGACTGTATGTTGTTTCGTAATCAACGCACATATTTAACTATTTGTCACAAAACTTCATGATCAGAACAGAACCAATCCAACAAACTCGAACTACCTACAATTACAATGTTAATAAACACGCTCCCAACTGACTAACACGCAAAATGAAAACTAAGAAATAATACCTACCTACTCGAGCTTTAGCAAGTTCTACCAAACAGAATAATAAATAGCAAAAATCTTGATCTATCACGTACATCCCATATTACTAAATGAATTTAATATAATTTCATTTCATAAAACAGCACTCCTTTGTATGTATGTATGTATGTATGCTTTATTGATAAAAGTAGTATTTTACATGTCAAAAATTAAGGTTACATTAAATATTTTGTATAATTATGTTAAAATAGTAGTAACAGTAGGTAGTATAAGTAGGTAACAATACTTATTTTTTTAAATAGTTATTACATTAATATTCAGCGGTCTCTCGTAAGAAATTCGTCTATAGAGTAACAGGCGAGGTCCTGAAGGTAACTTTTTAAATTGAGAGTAAAACGTTCATCACTCTGGGAATTCACTATTTCGGGTGGTAAGGAGTTGTAGAGCGTGGGGCCCATGACATCGAGTGACTTCCGAACCTTTGCGAGCCTGGTCCTTTGCACAAACAGGAGATTTCTCCTGCGAGTGCTTGTGGTGAAGACCTGTGCATGGGTTCTGTATTTGTCTAAATGCTTCCTAACGTGTGTACACATTTCCATTATGTAAACACTCGGTAAGGTTAGTATTTTGTATTTTATAAATAATTCTTTTGCTGGGTAGTCAAATGGTTTTTTTGCAATTATGCGCAACATTCGCTTTTGAATCTTAAAAGGTTTGTCACGATCAGCCGCTGCCCCCCAAAGATCAACACCCTGGATAAGAAGCGAATGAAAGTACCCATAGTAAGCTATTTTGACATTTTGAGTGGACAAGCTGGGGACAAGCCTCGACATAGCGTAGCACGCCGATGACAGTCTATCACTCAACGAGTCGATGTGCGCAGACCACGTGACGCCCGAGTCAATTACATATCCTAGATACTTCACCTGTTTCACTTGAGGTACAGGAATGTTATTTATCGCTACGCCCAGCTGTTCAGTGTGACGATCGCGTAATTGGAAATGGACTAAGTTGGTTTTGTCAACATTTAGAACCATACCGTTGGCTGTGAACCATTGGGAAATTTGGAGCATTGTTGATTGAATCTTTAACTTTAGGTTCTCGAAATTGCTAGCGTTTACAATTATGCAAGTGTCATCAGCGAACATGACACATTCTGGATCACTACAGGCAGTTGTTATGTCATTTACTAAAACCAGGAAGAGACTATTTCCCATAGTTGAACCTTGAGGTACAGCACAATCACCTGCTGGTTCTGGGTCTGATCTTTCATTTAAGATGTAAGTAGTTTGTTTTCTATTACTCAGAAAAGATGCAATAGTATCGTGGAATTTCCCTTTAAATCCGTATTGACCGAGCTTAGCGAGAAGGAGCGAGTGGTCAACCATTTCAAAGGCACGCGACAGGTCACAGAAGATAGCTGCGACCTGCCGCCCGCCCTCCAGGTGTGCCAGCACGCGCGCCAGCACGTCGCGCGCCGCGTCCGCGGCCCCCCGGCCTCGCTGGTACGCATACTGCCGCTCATTCAACAGGTTATTTGCGGTTAGGTGTTGCATTAGCCGTACACTCATCATGCGCTCGTAAACCTTCGATATTACGGGTATTAATGTAATTGGTCGAAAGGACTTTGGCAAATTCATGTCACCTTTGCCCTTATAGATAGGCTGAATCTTAACCAGCTTCAGGAAGTCCGGGTATACGCCAATAGCGACACAGTCATTTAGTTGACGTAGAAGGATAGAAATGATTACTGGTGGTAGATAATCCAATATGTGAGTCGACATATCGTTTATGTCCCGCGAAGCCTTACGCTTGATGTTTTTAATTGCGTTAATTATCTCGGTGAGTGTAAAGGGTTCGCAAGAATATATTGGAGAAGGAGATGTTAAGTACCTGTCCAAATAATCAAGAGCAGTGCGGGCGCATGGTGGAGTGTTGCTATTGCACGTATCGAGGTAGTAGCGGTTCAGGGCTTTAAGAACTAAATGTTTAAAATAACAATTATATGGGTCTATCGCGTTATATACTAAATCTAAAATGTAATGTTCTATGAAACTAACTAAAATATTCATTTGATTAATATAATACCTAATATATAATCAAAGATCCAAACTTATTTTCAAGAAAAAAAAATACGTTTTAAATGATGTTTGTTACAAATCATTTTATAATGATAATAAGATAAGAGGTACTAATCTAACAGGTAAGCAAGTAAGAACGTAAATCTTAAAGCATAAATACACTGTTTTTCCGATGTGACCATTGCAGTCGAATAGTACTTACTCCACTTTCAAATACCAAACGTTAAAAACAAAAATTGACTACACTAGAGTATGACCAAAAAGAAATAAATAACTATTTATTTATTAAAACTATGTTTTTTCTTGGACTCTCGCAACGTATATCTCTTTCAGTCCTATAGATTAGATACTTAGTTTTTTTTTACTAAGGGTAATTTTATCCAATGTCCGGAACTCCGGACGTATTTGATCATTCTTTAATATTCGAAAATATTATTAACATTTTGGCTGCTATAGTCAGCTACACAGCCGACAAATCATACAGTAAAATGAGCGTAAAGTCGTGCGCGTTTGAGTAGTTTAAATGGTCGCTACGTTGGATATTGGAGAAGCCGTAAGATCAATGTCTAATGGGCGATAATGATCCTGACGCCTGGATCAGGCTCTACGGCGACGTCTTTGGCGAGCGGGGCGTTGCCGCAGATGCGGAAGTTCTTGGTGTACGGGATGACGCCCACGAGGACTCCGGAGATGATAACCCAGATGCCGGAGATGTAGAACGCTGCGTCCCATTCGCCCGTCTTGTCTCTTAGACCACCTGGAAAAGAAATTAATAATTCTTTAAAAACTATTATTTCTATACCTTAATCATTGAGCGTATTATAATACATCGATCCCACAGTCAAACCGTGTAAACTGTTTTGTGGGACAATTTTTCTAGTTTAATTTTTTGTATTCTTTAATAAAATAAATAATAAATAATAATATCATATTCTAAATGATAGAAACTAAAATAAAGAAGGTGAATTTGGTCTTCATCATTAGAATTTCAATTATACGATTAAATTATCGATAATATTGTCTTAAAATTGCCACTGAATTTGAACCAATTGAACAATTTTAGTACTGCGCTGAGAATTTCAACTTTGTATTAAGTGTACAATACATAGTAACAATAACAGAATAATACAAAGTCACGGACTCCACGGAACAGTTAAATATTGTATTAAATAATATTGCATTAAATAATAGGTATATTAAATGAGTTCTCACGTGGAACGTGCGCAACTGATTTTAACCAGCAAAGAGTTCAAAGGTTTGTTGATCAAGTAAATCCTTATTATCTCATCATATAACACCGGCGGCAAATTGGTTAACAATACGAATGCGTAGTGGCTCACTTAGAATCTGGATCATGTTTACTGTCGATGCGTACAAATAACAACATTGTTATTTCGTGAAGATTAGATTTTATATTAGACGTCCAATTTATGCTACAAGCGTTCGGTACAAGTAACAAGGATTTCAGTTTCCTCAGTCAATCAGTCATCCTCCATATTCTTATTCTCTAAAGTAAATCGCATCTACATAAATAGATTAGGACAGTATCACATCACATAAGAAGCCTACAGGCATAACATTAACTTACCAGCCATAGGAGGTCCAATAAGATGTCCAAGACCCTGGCTAAGAAGCACCAGCCCATACGCCATGGTGAAACGCTCCAGGGCTATCAACTCCACTAATATACTTGGTGTGTAGGAGTAGGAACTGGAAAACATGAGTCCAAACAACACCGCGTTTATGGCGAGTATGTAGAAACTGGCGGTTTGCGTCGGATCCATGAGTCGAATCAGTACAGGGAACATGATCATCGTAACACCGCATAGTACGAGGCACAATGCGTATGTTTTTGTGACATTGACCCACGGCAGATCACCCATCCAACCGAGTCCCACCTGAAAATAAATAAAACAATTGTTAAATGATAAGTTAAGAAATTACATATTTATGTATCGTCAAAAAGAACAATTAAACTTACAAAAATAGTGTAGACAATAAGCCAAGTACATAAAGTGTAAAGTTTATCATCACAAACTAGGACTTCTTTTCTACTAGGACTTCGTTTATTTTATGAATTTGTGAGATACTTACAATACCAATAATAGTGGCGACTCCAAACACAGATAGCATCGTTGCTCCCTGAGCCTCAGTGTACCCAGTCTGCTGCATGAAAGCGGATATGTAGAAGTAGGGCACGATGAACCAGATGAACAGCACCAGCGTCGACAGATTCATCATCAGGAAGTGGAACTCCGTGAACATGTTGAAATCGAATGTCTTGTTGATCATATCGAGAAAGCGCCCGCCCCATGAATTAGTCTGAAACATGAAACCACATATGTCACTTGAAAATTGTACTCAACGTCTGATTTGTATCTTACACCATGTTGATCTATGTTCTACAGAGTGATCAATCCAAATGGTCAGTTTAAAAAAGTCCGCAACTATGAGAGATAGAAAGAAAGAAAAGAATCATTTATTCGTGACAAACACAAGGATAAAATAAAAAATAACTAAAGCCAAAGAAAACAAGACGTGATTGGTCAGATAGTGAAATCTGTTTTAAGAACCAGTGGCTTCGATTTTAGATTTAGTAAAAATGGTATTTTTAGGGTTCCGAAGTCCACAAGGAACCCTTATAGTTTCGCCATGTCCGTCCGTCCGTCCGTCCGTCTGTCCGCACTATTGCTTGGAGATGCTTAGTTCTAGAAAGCTGTAATTTGGCATGAATATACATATTAGTTACGCTGACGAAGTGGTACAATATTTTTTATTTTTTTTTATATTGTACTCGTAAAGTGGGGATGTATTTTTTTTTCTTGCGTACCCCATGGTGCGGAATATCGTTGAATAGGTCTTGAAAAAATATTGTGGGTTTGTTAAAACCATTTTTTGATTAAATGATGCGTTTGTGAAATATTAAGCTTTAAAGTGCTATTTTTGTTAGAGTCACGTGTCCCCCCCCCCCCTGCCAGCTAAATGGTGGTATTTGGATTGCTGAAAAAAATCACGGTTGTGGCATATATAACGTAGTTGAAAGGAAAACTATCACAGCTAAGTAGGCTGTACAAACTTACGAGTCATAGTCGACCAACTTATGAAATGAAAAAAAAACCAATGATTTTTCTCGAGCGGCAAGGGCGTCGGGCGGGCACGTGACCATAGGCTAGCTAGATGCTAATAGGTCTTAGAAAGGTACTGTGGGCAACGTCAACTTCGGAACCCTATACTTTTCGCGTGGCCCGACACGCACTTAGCCGGTTTTATTTAATTTAATTTTCATTTACTTTAACAGAAATTCATATTTACCTCTGGCTCGTCTATCGACCACATAGAGTTCCTATAAATATCGGGACAGGATGAAGCTCGCAACTGGTACTTGGCAATATTCATCATCGCACCTCTATGCATGATAGAGTTACGGTGTACTCTGATGCCTCTCAAGTAGTGGTGGTCAGTGCCAAATTGTCTAGTCAACCAATCTGAACGTTCGGTTCTCGCCGGCATAATGGCCGTCTTGTTTTCCGGAATGGGCTGTAGCAACTTTTCTCTGACTACATCCAGTTTGGTCTCAAAATCCTTCTTCTCTTTTTTATTAAGCTTCACTTTCATTGACATTTTGATTGGTTTCTTCTTAGATACTTCTAAAGCAGGTTCCACTGGAAGTTTCTGTTCTGAATTGCTTCTTAATGCTAACAGTGAGGGGTAATTTTGTAAAATGATGTTGTAGAGGCGCTTGTTCGCCGAAAGCTGGTCTAATACTTCTACTGGTACCTAAAACAAAACAAAGTGTCAATTTCCAAAGTCTATAAAAGCTACTCGCAATAATTTTGAATTAAAATGAATACCTTCTCACTTTGGCGAAGAAATGTTGGAAGATTGATTACAGAGCTGCCCTTGTGATTCTGAGATAAATCTGCATTCATTTTCGTGGCTGCTTCTAGATTTTCAGCTTCAGCAATAGAAGCTACTAATGCTGTTAGTATATATTCAGGCGTTTCACCACTCTTCATCAAGGTTTTTAATTCTTCCGCGCCTGGATATACTGATTCCCCACCGCCAGACTTAGCCGACTTGGCAGATATAGATATTGTACTAGACGCTCTTTTAGCCTTACTCAATTTCCTATTTTTTTTCTGCTCCAGAATTAGCCATTCTGGGTCTCGCATAATTGCTCCACAAACGCAGACATTAAGTACTGTTCCAGCCAATATCAATAACGTACCTCTCCAAGAATATTCTTCTAATAAATATGTTGTCAGTGGCGAGTAGACAAATGTACCGAACCCGACACCACAAGATCCAAGTCCTACAGCTAAGTTTCTTCGCTTTTCAAACCAATACGCTATAGATACTACAGCTGTGACGTACAAAAGGCCCATACCTAAGCCGGCTATCAGACCGTAGGTAACGTATAGAATTTCAACGGAGTTACTATAGGAAGCGGCTACAAAGCCTATTGTAGAAGATACACCTCCAACAATTGTCATTTTCCTGCACCCATAACGATCCACGAGAGCACTCATGATGGGTCCAGCTATTAGAGGAACGGATATAAATAAACTCCCGATGAGGGATGTTTTGGCCTCAGATGTTCCAAAGTGTTGCACAAACTTTTCGTGTATTAATCCATATGAGAAAGCTAAACCATCAGCGACAGTAGCAATCAAAAATGAGGCAAATACGACTACCCATCCCCAACCACCGTCTGGTATCTGCAGAGCTTGGTTCTGAGGGGGGTTGCTAGAGCAAATACTGTCGACATCTCCCAAACCCAAAAATTTAACCCCTTCGTTCGTTGATACGGCATCTTCATCTCTTTCCGGTTTATTGTAAGCTACAGTCAAGTGGTCTACTACATTAGCATCATTGGCATTCGTTTTCATAGAATTGACAGTGTTAAGATCTCTCTTACGATTATTTATATCGTCATTGTTGAAGTTATCTACGCTGGTCGCATCTATATACTTGATGTCATCTGTCTTACTCAGTAGTGGAGACGTAGTCTTCTCCTCTTCAGTCGGTACGTCCTGCACATACTTGAATGCTTTCTCTTTCCCTGGAATTCCATTAGCGTGGGCTCTTTGAGAGTCCATTTAGTTTCAAACGCTTGCTGTTATTAAGTACGAAACTAAGTACGTACTGTTATGGTAATTCACGATATAGGGAACGTAGATTTCCTCAAGCTTCGGGTATGAAACCCTGTCAGACGTTCTACGTCCAAGAGACCGTGATCTCTCTTGACCACTGTCTTAATCTTGGGTCTCTAGCCGAATAGCGGCAGGGCCTTTTAGATATACAAAGTGTAAGGGCGCAAGGGTTGTAGGCTGTCGGGTTCATCAAGGACCGGCTAGTCCTCGATTTCACGCTTTCGAAATGGGCACTTTCTTTGTCTTCTCGCGTTCGACTCTTGAACCTTCTAAACCTTACTGACATTAAGATTTAAAGTTTCGAAGACTGCCACATTTCAATCTTGTAAGAAACTGGATCAAAATCTGAAACAAAACAAATTTGGTTTAGTTTTTGTACTAAATAAATAATGGCTGTGATTATGGTTTTTTTATATACCTAAATGTCAACGAGCATGCGGGCCACCTGATATGTTAAGTAGTCACCTCATATACCTACGTATTTTGAGGGATTTTGGCTTGCTCTTGTGGCAACCCTAATTTTAGTTTACGTGGGTTACTTGATTTCTTTAACTCTCAATTTCTGATACTCCAAATAAACATGCCTAATGATTATTCAATCGGTTTTACTTGGTTTTACTATTTGCAATAAATTAACATTTACTTATAGGTATTACAAACTTTTTATTACTGTAGCGTATCAGTTCATGTAATTGCGTCCACGGTAATATAAAAATAATTCAATTGGCATATTACAATTAACGAGTGAAATGAATTATCTATCTCAATTATTAATTAACAGTAAGTATTACGAGCAAACCTGCTGTTCGTGAGGAAGCCTGCACGCATCTGCGAAGTAATTCAAGGATGTGTGTGAAGTCCCCAATCCGCACTGGGCCCGCGTGTGAACTATAGCCCAACCCTCTCGTGATAAGAGGAGGCCTGTGCCCAGCAGTGGGCCGTAAATAGCTAGTAGTATTACGAGCAACTAAGCAAGTAGGGCGATTAAGAATATCTCATGCTAATAAAATGCATTTTAAACCGAAGGGATTACCTACTTATGTTTTCATAACATGGGTATTTACGGTATAGGTAGGTATATTTGACAACAAAACGGTGACGGTGCTACAAACCCGAACCAAAAGTTCATTTGCCTGAGATAACTTTCACGTCACAGTACAAACTGATACAATGCCGATTCAATGTTAACATGCATTTAGATTTACTGAAATTTAATTGGGCAACTACACGCCTTCTGCTGAGGGAACCTGTTGAGTTTTGTTTAATAAACAAAATAATGATCATGGCATATTTACACAGATTGCAAAGAAGTAAAGAACATGCATTTTTGCACATTGTACCTACCTACCATGCAGGAAACTCACAGGAGTTTTCGTGGGCGACCAATCGATCTAGCTATCTATCTCATATGCGGGAAAATGCATTATTAGATATTTTCATCCGAGCAAAGCTCGCTCGCCCAGGCACCAAGTAGGTAATAGTAAAACAAACCGGATTTGAACCCTCCTACAGCGCAGCATTAAGCTAATTAAATAATGTTTAAATCTGAATGAATGAAAGTCATTCGCCTGAAGCGCCTGCTTTCACGACATCAGCTACTGAACTCTGTAATAGGTCACGGTCGGTCGCCATAACACAGATTAAATAATTGTTGCACGAAACGAGCCTAAAGAAACACGAGGGCTGAATCACCGTCACCGGTATTAATGGTTCATTAGGTACTTGTATATACACACAATGATAACTTTAGACTATTAATTACTTAATCAATACATCCTTCATCAGCTTCATGAAGTCGTATATCAGTAGATATATTAGGTACCAGAACTGCAAATACCTAACCAAATGTAGGTAAGCGATGAATCCAAATCATAGGTCATACATATTTTTATAAATATTTCCTGTGAACTCCAACCAAAGTTAAGGTGGTTTTGAAGCCAAATTTTTTGCTCTAATCTGCATTATATTTATTTAAACTTTATTGCACATTAGTAAAAACTAATCCGCCCGCACTGGGAACGCGTGGGGACTATAGCCCAAACTCTCTCATGATGAGGGCAGGCCTGTGCCCAGCAGTGGGACGCAAATAGGCTGTAGTAGTAATAAAAACTAATACAAAAGGCGAACTTAATACCTTTAGGCATTAAGTTCATTTCTATAAAATAAAAATAGCCTTTATTTCCCAATACATTATTACATTACAATAAGTTTGCATTTTTTTTCTGTTTACACTAGATATTATGTAGTAACTTTATACACTGTGGGTCAGAAAATTCTATATTATAAGTTATATTTCTGATTTTATTTATGTTATAGGTATTTTATACTATACTTATGTGCATTTCTGCTTCATATCCTACATACCTATTTACTCGAAAACTACATCCATATTTTAATAGCAAATCATAGAAGTACAATTACATGTGTAAAATTATGCCCAGACTTAATTAATTCCAATTTTTTTAAACATACCGCGGTTAACTCCAGATATTAGGTATCCAAAGCACTGTTCCAGAACAATCTTTTGTAAGTACTCAATCATCAAGGTTAGGTATGGACTTATCACCTATTTCTATCACTTAAAGAAAGTAATGCAGTTTCCAGCATAATATTTCCCCGCAGGAAGCACGTCGAAATCCGCACACCGAACGATAGCAACTGACGCTGACGGTTGGTTTTACTACCTTTTTTTATACCAATACGTAACGTAACGTATCAGCCGATATCGATAGTCGAGTGATACCTAAAATCAATTCGATCTAGCTGAACTTGTGGACACAGCTGACGCATTTCGCTACCTATTAATATTGGAGACAGACAATATCCATAATAAAATTACATAAGTTACGTATATTTACTTAGGTAGGTATACTTAATGAAGTTTTACAAATATTATGGCAACATGCATAATGGTGTTTTAAATCTGGTATAACTTGGATATTTTCAAGTCGATAGTGAACAGGTACTATCTAAGGTGAGATCGTGTTCAAATGCTTGCTTATAATAATCTAAATATATAAAACTCAAAGGTGACTGACTGACTGACTGACTGACTGACTGATATTTATTTATTTATTTATTTATTCATAAAAGATTAACATGACCTTACAGTTAACACCAATGCGTCATGAAACCAAATAAAACTATTTTGGCGACGAAACGGCGTGGCTCCGCTGCATCGTCATCTCCGGTGTAGGATTCGGTAGGTTGCCCCGGAACCGTCGAAACACGACACCCTTCGGCCAGAAATCAGCACTCTCGATGTTCTCCAGCAGCGGCCGCGGCACGCGCACCACAAAAGAGCTGAAGTGCACGTAGTGGCGCGAACGCAGCGGGAACACCCTCAGGGAGAAGCCGGTCTTCAGGCGAACATACTCCGCCAAATCATCAGCCGTGGCGGAGTAATGCAGGCGCGAAACATATAGCGCCTTGCTCGGTGTGGCAACGTGCAGACCAGAACCAACCGGTTCTGCAGTACCACCCTGGCTCTTGCGCGGCTTGCGCTTCCTCGACACCGTAGTGAAACCCTCCTTGTCCACATTGGTGTTAGGGGGCTCCTTTGGAGGAACCCGAACTTCACGCGCTATTGAGGGCGCGACACTCCGGTTGGCTGCGACAGACCGACCAGCTACGGCATCCGCATAGCGATGACGTGATTTAGAGGATGCAGGGGGCGGCGGCCCGGCGCGGAGGGGGCACACGGGCCGCGCAACGGCATGCGCAGTGTCAGCAACATGCGAACTGACCGCGTCGACACTTGGCGCCCGGTCATTAGTCTTGAAATTTGACGCCGCTGCAGGTGACCGAGTTAGCGGGGCACTAGTATATAGTGATCTATCAACGCACAGCCCAAACCACTGGACGGATCGGGCTGAAATTTGGCATGCAGGTAGATGTTATGACGTAGGCATCCGCTAAGAAAGGATTTTGGGAAATTCCCACGGGAACGGGAAAAAACGAGATTTTACATTTTAATATTTCTGCGCATACGAAGTTGCGGGAAACATCGTAGAGATCTGAAATTTGGCATGCAGGTTCCTTGGGGAGCGTAGGGGAGCACTAAGAAAGGACTTCCCGAAATTCCCACGGGAACGGGAAAAATGTTTTTTTACATTTTAAGGCGCGTACGTAGTCGCGGGGATCATCGTAGAGAGCTGAAATTTGGCATGCAGGTTTCTTGGGGAGCGTAGGGGAGCACTAAGAAAGGACTTCCCGAAATTCCTACGGGAACGGGAAAAAATGGGTTTATTACATTTTAAGGCGCGTACGTAGTCGCGGGGATCATCGTAGAGAGATGAAATTTGGCATGCAGGTTCCTTGGGGAGCGTAGGGGAGCACTATGAAAGGATTTCCCGATATTCCCACGAGAACGGGAAAAATGGGATTTTTACATTATAATGTTTAGGCGCGTACGAAGTCGTGGGAAACAGCTATCTATCTATCTAAATATATAAAAGAAGAAACTAACTGGCTGACTGAATGACTGACTGACTGATCGATCAACGCACAGCCGAAACTAATTGGCCTAGAAACATGAAACTTGACAGGAAGGTTTCTTTTATGACGTAAAGTGAGCACTAAGGAAGGATTTTTGGAAATTCTCTCCCTGAAGGGGTATGAAGGGGGTTTAAGGTTTGTATGAAACTTCTAAACCGCTCGGCCTAGAAACATGAAACTTGGCAGGAAGGTTTCTTTTATGACGTAAGTGAGCACTAAGAAAGAATTTTTGGTAATTCCCCCTTTAAGGGGGTAAAAAGGGGGTTGAAAGTTGTACGAAACTTCTAAACCGCTAGGCTTAAAACTTAAGTGAGCATTAATAAAGAATTTTTGGAAATTCTCCCTTTAGAGGGGTAAAAAGGGGGTTGAAAGTTTGTATGTATCTTCTAAACCGGCTACTTACATATTAAGTTCCGTTTAAACAACGTGTTTTATCCCGGAAGAATGCTTACAGCACGCGGGAACGCTATAACCGAATTCCACGCGGACGAAGTTGCGGGCAAAAGCTAGTAGTAAATAAAATAAAAAAATATGGGACGTAGAAGGAATAGAAGAATAAGTATAAGCCTAAACCGGTATTTATTTACATGCGTAACTTTTCAAAAATCAATCAGGAAGCTTTGCTGGCTGAGGCTGCTGGTGTGGACTGGTCCCCTGTTCTTGAAGCGGTAACTGTTGACAGCAAGACCGATAATTTTAACACAATTGTTCTGGGGATTTACGACAAGCATGCACCAGTGCGGGCGGTAAGGGTCAAGCGTCCTCCGGCTCCTTGGATTACCAATGGAGTTCGGATGGCCATGAGGAAAAGAGACCGAGCGTTTAGGATCTATAAACGCGACCGCTCTGATGAGAACTGGGCAATTTTCAAGGTTGCTCGTAACCGTTGTAATCAGATGGTGCGCACAGCCAAGCGACGCTATATACATGACAATGTCTCTTCGGCTTCCATGGCTGATGTCTGGAAATTTCTTAGGTCGCTTGGTCTAGGGAAACCTGCTAATAGTGTCAATTGTTCGTCCTTTTCTCTTAATGATCTTAACTCTCATTTCTCCTCTGTACCTTGTATTGATCCAGGTTTAAAAGCCACTACTTTATCTCATATTTCATCCTTCCCTTCTCGTTTGCATGATCCTTTCCATTTCTCTTTTACTTCTCAGGGTGACGTAAAAAGAGTCATTGGCGCTATTAAATCTAAAGCTGTGGGATGTGATGATGTTAGTCGCATAATGATAACTCTTATTCAAGATTGTTTACTTCCGATTATTACTCACATCATCAACTTTTCTCTCTCCTCTGGGGAATTTCCAACTCTTTGGCGCAAAGCCCATGTTATCCCTTTGCCCAAAATCGCTAATCCCTCTTCTCTCAGCAATTTTAGGCCTATTTCAATACTTCCTTTCCTTTCTAAGCTGATGGAGGCTACGGTTCATAAGCAACTCTCAGATTTTATTTACTCTCATAGCCTCCTCAGTCCTTTTCAGTCCGGGTTTCGTCCTAGTCACAGTACCTGCACAGCTCTTTTGAAGGTCACTGAGGATGTGAGGCGTGGCATGGAGAATGGCATGGTCACTGTACTCGTTCTTATTGACTTTTCTAATGCTTTTAATACTGTTGACCATGACATTCTTCTGGCCTTTCTTAAACACCTCAATGTTTCACCTGTAGCTCTGTTGTGGTTTTCTTCTTACCTCCAGGGTCGGCAGCAGGCGGTTCGCGTTGATAAGTCTTTCTCTGATTGGTGTGATTTGACTGCTGGTGTACCTCAAGGCGGAATCCTCTCTCCCTTACTATTCTCCATCTTCGTTAATTTCATTACGTCCGATCTCTGCTGCGCGTATCATCTGTATGCTGACGACCTTCAGTTATATGTCCATTGTGGTGTAGCTGATCTGAAGTGCACTATCGATAAGATCAACGCTGACCTTCAGCGAATATATGACTGGTCTATAAGATTTGGCCTGTTTGTTAACGCTTCGAAGTGCCAGGCTATTATCGTTGGTAGTTCTGGGCAGTTATCTAAGTTCAATGTCGATAATGTGCCTCCGCCGACTTTTAATGGCGTCGGTATTCCCTTTTGCTCTAGTGTTAAGGATCTAGGACTTTTCATTGATAACTCTCTGAGTTGGAGAACACATGTTGCTGAAGTTAGTCGTAAGGTCATAGGATCTCTTCACGCTCTTAACAAACTCAAGCACTTTCTACCTGTCAAGACTCTCTCATCTCATCTCTCTTGTGCAGTCCTTAATATTTCCTATTATCGATTATGGTGATGTGTGTTACTCTGATGTTAATGAGGAGCTTCTGAATAAACTTGATCGCCTTCTTAACTGTTGCATCCGTTTTGTTTTCTGCCTTCGTAAGTTTGATCACGTATCTTCCTTCCGATCTCAGCTTGGGTGGCTCCCCATTCGGATACGTCGTAGTACTAGAGTGCTTTGTTGTTTGTATAATATTCTGTATGACCCTCGTTCTCCTAGTTATCTCAAATCATTTTTCACGTTTCTGGGGTCTACCCACATTCGTCAGTTGCGTTCTGCCGAAAACCTTACCCTGTCTATTCCTTTACACCGTACTGGTTTTGTTTCTAATTCTTTCTCTCTTCGGGCGGCTCGTCTTTGGAACGATCTTCCTCTCAGGATTAGGCAAGCTCCGAGCCTGTTTGTATTCAAAAAGCATGTTCGTTTATTTCTATCGAATCAGAACTGAACACCTACTCTTTTATTACTTGTCGCTTTTTTCGTTTGTCATCATTCTTATTATATGTTATATGTATGTGTGTTTATGTATTTACTTATATTTATGTATATTTATACTGTATATTATGTGTGTAGTTTATTTATTTTTATTTAATTTGCTTCTATATGTTATATTTTTACAGTGTGGCTACTTGTAAGTAGCCTCTATTGCACCGCCACAACATTTTCCATTATGTCCAAAGGTTTAACTGGTAGAGAATGCCTTATGGCATTAAGTTCACCTTTTGTATTAGTTTTACTAATGTGCAATAAAGTTTAAATAAATAAATAAATAAATAAGAATTTTATAAATTGCTGACAGTTATAGTTAATTGTTTATTCGGGGATGATAAGATAAGTTTTGACATCCCTTCGCTACTGTATCACTATAACAGTAGCGAAGGGATGCCAAAACTTATGACACAGAATCAATAATCCAAATTATCCAGTGTACCGTGTGTAGCCGGTCGAGGTCTCACCAAATGGCCCCAACGGAAGACCAGCGCTGGCATTTAATGCTGGCACAGCTGAGTTGGGACCATTTCGTGACAGGCCACAATAGTTTTGTTCTGTATAAATGTTGCTCTTTTTTTTGTCTTTTGTGTGTGTGTTGTGTAATGTCATGAATAAATGTTTTCTTTCTTTCTTTCTTTCAAATTGAACAGCAAAATGTATCCTCTGTTTTGGGACAAGGGATGACGACAACTTTTTTTCCTTAGTCTATCAGAAAGATTATTAAAAGTATTGGACACGTATTTTTTCTTTTTTCACGTAATCAAGCTTGGAGATATATTGAGTTGAAATGTCGCGTGACGTCACGGTTAGGTACGATTTATACCTGACGGTGACGTAGTTAGCCCCCACTCTCCAACTTTAATGCGTTTTAACTTAGTCATTCTTTGTTAATTTGATAAAACAAAAAATACGTGTCTAATATTTTTTTACGTCCCACCAGGCCGAAAAGCGGGATTTACCGCCCTTGGGCGCTACGAAAAATCCCTCTTCACGGCCAGGTGGTGACGTAAAATCGTATACTAACCACGGGCGGTCGTAATAAAATCCTCAGACCGCTAGATTATAGCCCTCGCCTCCGGCTCGGGCCTCAATTACCCGCGATCTGAGTCTTTCTTTACTTGACCGCCCTAGGTGTGTAATGTACTATTATTACCTGACTGACGGACTAATTAGAATTTCGATTTCATCACCCTGTCGTCATCCCTATTACAATGCAAAATTCAAAATTAGGCTTGCAGTCGGTTGTACAAAAATGCATGTATAGTGGTTTGAACTACCCACCTCTCATGCAGAGGGTTTGAATCCGGTTCGTACCCGTACCTACCTCTGAGTACTAGCACTATTTGCAAAATTTTATTTGAATTTACAACTGAGCTTTTTTGTGACTGAAAGCATCACATGAGGACCTGCACACACTGCATTATTCAAGAAATGTGTGTGATTTGTTGTGTTTTGTGTTCGATGTCCCTAATCCACACTGGGCCCGCCTAGGCACAGAATAAGTAATAGTACTAGCCTAGGCCCAGTAGGAGGTAGGTAAATATACCTATACCTATATAGGCTGTTGTGGTGATGGTGGTGGTAGTACAAAAATACAAATCTATATACCTATATAAAACAAGAAACTGCAATGACTGACTGACTGATCGATCAACGCAGAGCCGAATCTACTGGTCGTAGAGAGCTGAAATTTGGCATGCAGGTTCCTTAGGGAACGTAGGGGAGCACTAAGAGAGGATTTCCCGATATTCTCACGGGAACGGAAATAACGGGATTTTACATTTTAATATTTCTGCGCATACGAAGTTGCGGGGAAAAGCTAGTGTTATATCCTATACATAATAAGTAAGTAATAAGCAAGTGTCCCACCCTATGTGGCCAATTTGCTGAATAAATGATTGATTGATGATTTAATTAAGTACCTATGTCCCATATTGATTGCAAATCTGGGTCATTGCGTTTTATCCCGAGAACCATTTTTCGGAGACAGCAGACAGCGCATCAACGCAACGAATATCTCGGTTTATGTAAGTAGATATTGGTACTCGAGATAACTCGGTGGTCTCACCCACTTAATGATAAATGGCTGGAATATTAGCTTATGAGAATTATGAGTAAACTGTAACACTGCAGGTAAACAACGGGGTAAGCAAGGTCGGTCATAATCTAATCATCTATCAGAAACCGGTTCGCACCGAATAAATACGGAATTCATCTGTGTCAGTGTCTGGTTGCAACAATGGGCATTACCTACCACATCACTGATCAGTCATTACCCCATTTGCGGCACTAACATCCAGTTTTTATTGCATTCAACCTTAATTTGGGGAGTTGGTAGGTATAAAAGTAGTTCAGCATACGACAGTGTGACTAAAAAAATTAATAAAGATGGTTAACGCTGGTAACCACTCCAGGGGCTTCATTCGGGGTGCAAAAGGGATTTCTAGAGCTACTTACTTAAAGTTCAGGGGCTCAATTCGAAACGCTACATAGGGAAAGGGAAATTCCCTATCCCTACCGTCAAAGCGTCACGGCGTTGAGATGAACTATAAGGAGCTAGATTTAAAGTTGAAATTGAGCGCCGCTTTGACAGTAGGGATAGGGATTTTCCTTTTCCCTATGTAACGTTTCAAATGGAGCCCCAGTTTCAACGCCGTGATGCCCTGAAATCCCCTTTGCGCCCCTATATAATGAGCTCCCTAATAAATCAAATCAATCATTTATTCAGCAAATTGGCCATATTGGGGTACTTTTACACGTCAGAAATGAATTTACCAGCGCTTCCTAGACCCATTCTAGTTAGTTGTTTGAGTAAAAATATCACATTTTAAAGGGGATTTTTTTTTGCATGAACGAAGCTGCCCTCCTTACTTAGGAAAAAATATTAGTTATTGTTATTGTTTAAACGTTATCTTATCAGTTCATAAATGTGATAAAATGTGCATAGGTGCAATAATATTTCAGAACCATTGCATGCCTTAGTTGTACGACTGCGGCAGAAGGCACGTAAGTAAGTAGATGAGTAGATTTTAGCAATAGATAATGCATGTTGCATAGTGCTATGCATGTTTTCTCCGAGAGATGCACTTTACCGACTGCCAGCTGGGGCTTTACCTCAAACAGCTGCCTATTTCATGAAATAATTCCTTTGAAATTATCTCGTAACCTGAATATCATCCGTGCGGACAGTACAAGATCAATGATATGATATCAGTGATATGATTAGGAAGATACTTAATCATCATTGCAAAAACCCAACTTATAGAAGACTGAAAACTGAAAAACATGAAAACTGTTTCTGTGTTGCTTTAAAGAAATACGAAATGTTTCATTTTATACAGTAGATTGTAAAATTTGTAAAATGCAATGGGTTAGGAAGCGCTGATAAATTGATTTCTGACGTGTAAAAGTGCCCTTAATGAGGTAAATTTTCTGAAAAAATGATTAGATTATTAAATAGTAGGTATTTACTTCACAGGTTCATCTTTAATTGTGCAATTTTTAAGTAAATCGTATTATAATTAGTTTATTTATTATTATTATTAATTAATTGTTTTAAGCCGGTAGCTAGTTTTAATTGTATTTGTTTTTCATCATTTGTTTGGTTTGAGTTTTATTATTTATTCGGTAACTTTATATTTTTAAAACAAGCAATAATGTAGGTATTATTATTATTAAGCAGGTATTGAAGCTACATATTTTCATGTTCCAAAAGTTCTGACTTGGATTTTAAGATTAAGTATTTTTTGAAATAAGAACATGAAACAAAAAAAATATTGAATTTTGATATAAATAATTTATATTTTTTTCCATCAAAGAAAACCCAAGGCAAAATGCGGTAAGTTTTCAAACAAATTGGGTGGCGATGGCGATGATCGAGGGTCTAAATAAAAGTCTATTAAGGGTGTCAAAACATGGAAAGTTATCATCATCATCATCATTATGGAAAGATATCATCATCATCATCATCATTTCAGCCGAAAGACGTCCACTGCTGGACATAGGCCTCCCCCAACGCTCGCCACTCCGACCGGTCCTGTGCTACTTGCTTCCACCGGTTTCCCGCGACCTTCACGAGGTCGTCGCTCCATCTTGTTGGAGGCCTACCGACAGCTCGTCTCCCGGTTCGCGGACGCCACTCGAGAACTTTCCGGCCCCATCGGCCATCAGTCCTGCGAGCAATGTGCCCCGCCCACTGCCACTTAAGGTTCGCAATTCTTCGGGCTATGTCGGTGACCCCAGTTCTGCTGCGGATATCCTCATTTCTGATTCTATCACGCAGAGAAACCCCGAGCATAGCCCTTTCCATTGCCCTCTGAGTGGCTTTGAGCCTTCTTATGAGACCCATCGTGAGCGCCCACGTCTCGGAACCATAAGTCATCACTGGCAACACACACTGGTCGAAGACTTTCGACTTGAGACACTGCGGTAATTTGGACGAAAAGACACTGCGCAGCTTCCCGAACGCTGCCCAACCGAGTCGGATTCGACGATTGACCTCTTTCTCGAAGTTGGACCTACCTAACTGGACTGTTTGTCCCAGGTATACATAATGGTCGACAGCTTCGAGCGCAGAGCCTCCGATTATTACGGGAGTTGGCACAACATGGACATTAGACATAATTTTCGTCTTGTCCATGTTCATTTTAAGACCAACTCGATCGGAAACTCTGCTGAGGTCAGCGAGCATAGTACTGAGACCATGGAAGAACTCAGGAAAGATATATCCCGTTTAAATTACATAACGTGCTGCTTGAACCCACGACCCCCTCAGCGGGGCTATCGCCCGTAACCCGTAACACAATAAATTAATACAACACTATGTACAACTAAATAATCATCTCTCGTAATAATTGATGGCAGTTAGGTTCATAATATTACAGTGATACAATAATTCTTTTGTGTTTTATATTACTTCGTTCCGGATAACTCGTCTGACTAAGGCTGCGGCTCCATTGAGGCGGAGACGAGCGGAGCTGAGAGGAGACGTGTGGGGATCGACCAATCGTATTACATGAAATCCACATCTCGTCTCCGCTCCGCTTCAATGGAAACAGTCAAGCGGAGACGGGCGGAGCTGAGAGGAGACGTGTGGGGATTGACCAATCATATTACGTGAAATCCACATCTCGTCTCCGCTCCGCTCCGATTCAATGGAAATAGTCAAGCGGAGACGAGCTGAGCGGAGAGGAGACGTGTAATCACGGGCCCAGAGGGGCGAAGCAGAGTGGAGAGGCGCCTTGTGTTGAATGATATTTTATGTGTTCTCTCACCCAGAATCTATGGTTTCTCTTAGTGGAGCTCAAGTATTTTGCGGCAATCAAAGCAATTTTCATTGCTTCGATTTCTTCGTCTTCTAGCAATGTTAGATACAAAATGCCTTTTTTTTTACTTAGCACCGACATGACGTGTGCACTCTCCAAATAACTAACTACAAATAAAATGTATTGGGTCTCGACTGCTCGTCCCGGCTCGCTATACACCGCTCCGCTCGTCTCCGCCACAGTTTTCACAGCTCTGCTCCACTCAGCTCCGCTCGTCTCCGCCTCAGTGGAATCACGTACCTCTTTTCACAGCTCTGCTCCTCTCAGCTCCGCTCGTCTCCGCCTCAGTGGAATCACATACCTCTTTTCACAGCTCTGCTCCTCTCAGCTCCGCTCGTCTCCGCCTCAATGGAGCCGCAGCCTTACTCGTATTTCGGGTGTCTTTGTTTTAGGGGTTTTCTAGCTCTGCATACTTAGAGCTAAATGATCACTACATACCTAGTATAAAACAGTCGCTTCTTGCCGTTTGTCCCTATGTATGCTTAGATCTTTAGAACTACGCAACGGACTTTGAAGCGTTTTTTTAATAGATAGCTGATTCAAGAGGAAGGTTTTATTTAGTATATAATTTATTATAGTTTGATACTCAATTCCCGCGGAAACGCTATCGTTATCGATCGAAGTCGCGGGCAGAAGCTAGTATACCTATAGATCATCAATCAGTCACTGAGTATAATTTAAAAGTAAACTTAAATAACCTAAATCAATGTACAATATTAATAAGATTGTATAAGATTCTACTTAATAAGTTTTTTTAAATAAAGATCTTGAATTGAATTGAATTTTGAATTGAAGCTTCCGGATAAGAACTAGAAGCCCGATCTTCTCTGGATTAAAACCTACTTAGGTACCCAAATATGGCTCACCAAATCCGACGTTTTTTTCTCAATACTGGTAAGTATAAACGGACAACAAAATAAAATAAAGCTGACCTTTTATTATTTTTTGAGGTCATCAAAAAATAATTACATTATCAACTCGAAATCATAACTAATTCAATGACAAATAGTTGAAACCGACCTTCGTCGCAGTCCAAAAAAACTGTCTCGTCTAATAATAACCAAAAACCTTCAGTTTTACGTAAGTCCAGTCTGCGATTCTGTAAACCGAGAGACAGCTGGCGGCCATCCAGGTTTAAAACCATCCATTTTGAATATTTTACTAATGATTAACGACACCATTTTGGTAGGGCCTGGGTGCTAGGTCCGTCCGGGGTGGTACCACTTCCTTCCCCGCTAACCTGCCGCCAAATAGCAGTGCTCGCACTGTTGTGTTCCGGTAGGGGTAAAGGTTAAGGCAGCTGGTGAAATTTCTGGCACAGAGGCATTCCATCTTGGGCCTCAGGGTAGGCAACGCATTCGAGATCTTATGATTTCGGGGAGTCATAGGATTTCGGTGTCCATGGGCCGCAATGACCACTTACCGTCAGGTGGGCTGTACGCTCGTTTGCCTATATCATCGACATAAACAAAAAAAAACAAGACAGTAAATATCTTGTTGATTTAGGCCCGGTTCCTATATCCACGAAACGCCTCGTTTTGCCTACGGACGGTTGATTTTTGACATTTGTTCCATAGAGAATCTGTCAAATTTTAACCGTCCGTAGGCAAAACGAGGCGTTACGTGGATATAGGAACCGGCCCTTAGGATAAGTACGCGCATGATGCTAAAAAGGAATCCTGGGACAAAAGTCATCTTCTTAAATTACCTAAGTATTTGTCAATGCAGGTAATCTCCTTTACGTTTTTTTTTCTTCACTTCTCAAGCAATGGGTCTTGGAAGCTCTCGCTGGTAAATTTATTTCACGTGTAAAAGTGCCCGTATGTGGCAAATTTGCTGAATAAATGATTGAATATGAATTGAATTTCCATCTTTCTCCGTCGCCGCACGGAACTGTACTAAAGTAGCACGAAAAATTACCTACTGCCTATGCATATTCAGACGTTTAACGGAACACTAGTGATTTAATTATTTACAGCTGACGGTGAAACGACCAAGATTTAAGCGGTTCGCTTTATTTCAGGCTTTGACGTCAGCAGTCTTCTCGGACCAAAACAAATGCGTCAATGCGAGGATGCCTTTTGAAGAGAAGTACCTATGTCTCAACCGTTACAACATTTGAGAACTTGTATCCACGAGAAATTGGTATTAATCCCATTGCCTTCTCTTGTTTATTTCAAATAAGTATGAGTCGACTGCAATATTACATTACTAAGTATATAAACAATTACGATGCCTACTGATTTACCTAATGGAAATGTGTCGCATGTTTATTTTGTATATATAAGTATTATTCATTGGTTAGACCTAAATTACTTGATAATATTTTATTTGAGATATATAATTTTTTCCTTAATGTTTGTGAGTCAAATTTATAATTAACGTGCGTCGTGAAAGTTTTACAAGGAAACCTCTCATAAATAGTTAAAAAAATATCGCATGAACTCTCTTTAAAATACGACAGTAGCCAAAATGTTTGTTTTATTGGCCTTGAGTACCGATTAACGTCATTGTAAAAGTACCTACCAAGTAAGTACTCACAGAGCGTGACAATGAAAATGATGTGAGGTAATATGCACTTCGCATGCACGTCCGACCATACAAAAGGTGCATTGTCCTAACGTAATGCAGGAAACTGACTACCGGTAACAAAGTGTCATGGTACTTGCAAAATTCAATCATCATTTAATAAGCAAATTGGCCACATACGGCCAATTTTTATATCTACTCGTACCTACCAGCGTTTTCTAGCCCATTGCTGTAAACAAGACAGCTATACAAACTCAGCAGAAAGCTTTGCAATATTTCAATTACATTTACCTACACAATGGTCATTCTTACAGAAATAACATTTACTGGGAATACTGGGATGTAGCTAATAATAGTCCCTATGTTCAACTTAAATCTAAGAACGGAGATGTCTCTCCAAGGGTACAAAAAAATAATGAAAAATAAATAAATTACTATGTTCTTTAGAAAATCGAAGCCTTTTCCTATTGTGTCTCCTAATCTACCTAAGTAGGTACTACTACTACAGCCTATTTGCGTCCCACTGCTGGGCACAGGCTTCGTCTCATCACGAGAGAGTTTGGGCTATAGTCCCCACGCGGGCCCAGTGCATTGGGGACTTCACACACATCTTTGAATTAATTCGCAGATGCGTGCAGGTTTCCTCACGCACGATGTTTTCCTTCAACGAAAATCTCAGTGATTAATTCAAATGGAAATTCGCACATAAGTAAACTTAGAGGTGTGAGCCGGAATCGAACCCCCGACCCTCTGCATGACCGGTAGGTCGAACCACTAGGCCACCACGGCTTACCCGTTTGGTCCGTTTTCGTAGTTGCGGTTTCGTAATTGGCTACGAAAGAGGAATTATTTTTCGCTGTTTCGTAATTAGTTATCAAAAAAGAATTTATTTTCCGTTTCCGTAATCGAGCATTTTTTCTTCGTTCGTAGTTAATTACTAAACACATTCGTTTTTCTGTTTTCGTAATTAATTATCAAACAAGAATTTATTTACTAGTGAGCCCGACAGACTTTACCCTTCTCGAAAAACCAGCACTTACTTTCGGGATCCATTTTTAGGATTCCGTAGTCATTAAGGAACCAATATAACTTCGCCAATATGTCTGTTCGTCCGCCCTCAGCATAGCTCGGAGATGCTTAGTTCTATAAAGCTCGACTTACTCAGACCGACAAAGTACTTAGTAAAGTAAAAAATTTTTTTAGTATTTCCCACCTAAAATGTTTTTCTTGCGTATACCATAATGTCGGGTGCCATTAAATAGGTCTTGAAGTATTGTGGGTTGGCCTGAAACGTTTTTCTATTTAGGGAATGGTTTGTGAAATATTAGAAAGCTTTAAAGTGCTAATTTTTCTTAGAAACAAGTTTCCCCACCCCCTGCCAGCTAAATCATTGTTTTTGGAGAGCTGCAAAGACCCATGGTAGTAGTATATATAACGGAATTAAAATAAAAACTACCGGAGCTAAGGAGGCTGTACAAGAGGCTCTATTCGACACGTTACGTTAAAGGGAGATTCCCTATCCAGCGCGCGCGCGCGGCGGCGTTGAATTTAAACCGAACTTTAAACAGTTACATTTAAAGTTCAATTTGAGCGCCGTGACGCGTGAGCGCAGGGATATGGAATCTCGTTTTCCCTATGTAACGTTTCGAATAGATCCCAAATTAACGAGTAATAAATAACTGACCAGCAGCTCAATCACGTTCGCCAATTAGTTTGGCGAATTCAAGCCAATGGCGCTTGATTCCGGTGAATCAAGTGCCTTTTTTGTAGCGATCACGTCTGCCACTTAGTTTGAAATTAATTGTCATTTTCCTATACGAAATTGAACCTTATTTGGTAAGCAGTGTGGTTCAATCTCGTATAAAGGTTAATTGAATGACTGAATGATATTTTCTGATATTTCGGTCTTTCAAACCAATACCTACTGTCAAATGAGTCAGTTTGACGTTCCAAGCTAATGGCGAGTTGATTCATGCATAGTTGACGGACTCCTGGTCGTTAAATATGGCCGCCGAGCTGTCATTCCATACAGAAACGTCATATTTAACGTTAACGTTAACTTTAGTGGACGATTTGAATCAACTCAGTTCGTAATTGGTTTGAAATGTCAATGTCAAATGAAAAGCCGAAATATCGGAAAATATCATCGCCATTTTATGAATATTGTGCTGTGTGTTGTGTTTCTTCTGTACAGAAGAAAGTTATTAACCGACCAACCCTCGCAGAAGAGAAACATCCAAATAGAAGATTTGTCTTCATTTGCCACCGAAAAAATATGAGCTCAAGATGTGGCCGCCGACTTTTATCGTGTCGTAAAATGATTTTGTGGTAAACGCCAGCCAATGTGTACTTAATTTCAATACCTAGCTGCATTTCAAAGGTGGGTTTTATTTGTTTTTCTATAGTTATAACAAATTTCACATTTTGTTTTTGTACATAACCTAAGCACATATCATTTTCACATCAAATAAATAGCAAGGTCTTCAATCTAAAACTATTTCCTATTGTTATTATATTATAATTTCCTTGCTTTACACAATTTGTGGCATTCTTTTATTAAAGATAGCTACAGTTAATGTGAAACAGCATAGTACCCTACATTTCAATATGTGCACACCACGACAATGTTCTACAATAGCCCACTCATCAAGAATGTGTGGGCTGTAAGTAAATGCCATAATGTATAAAAAGTATGTACTTAGTGTTTAGTTCAATTTAGTTTGGCAGCCTAAAGACTTAGGATAATAGCGCAGAAATCAATAACGGTATAAAGATGTGTTGAAAATAATAGCAGTACCTAAAGGAAAAACTGAAATGAAGTTTGAATATGTTATAATATAAAACATAATTTAAATTTATATGTATTATAAGAATTACTCCTCTTAGTTTGCCATCACACCTGGGTGGGTGCGCCCAACAGTTTGAAAAAGTGATCTAGTTTCTCAACTGTACTACTTTGTTTCAGGGCTGGGGTTTACTTCAAGCATTTTGTAAAAATGAGTCGTCATGGACTGTTAAGATGCTATGAAATTAAAATGCCAAGATATCATCAACTACACATTACATGATTGAATAAAATTGCTTTGTTTGGACTATTTATTTCTAATTTCTATATCTTTCTTATCTCTATCAGCAATGGAATGGAGTCAGTCAGACAACATGTGTGTATAGAAAGTTTCATGGTAAGAAATATTTTAAAGTACAGCCTGCATTGCATTGATGCATAAGTAGGTACATTTATTTACCTTGAGATAATTGAACTTATTAACTTTAAATAGAAAACTTTTACCTAATTTATTTATTTATTAGCACCTTGTATGTAAATGTTCCGATAGTGTGAAAATAATGGAGTTAACAAAACAGTAAGTACCACAACAGCTTATAATGTGTCGCTGCTGAGCACAGGCCCAGGGCCAACGGTGTTAGAAGCCTAATGCACACTCAGTGTGGATTGGGGACTTTGCACACATCTGCAGATCCTGTAGGAGTCTGCGATTTGTTTGCTATTTGTTTACAGTAGTATGTGCAAGGTTTGTATAAAAAGAAATTGCCTTTTTATTTATTAGTACACCCATGTAAATGAGGGGATGGCAGCTAGTATTTATTATAATTGAACACTATCCAGCCAATGGCGCAAAAAATGACAATGGCTGCTTGTTTGTATGTTGTATGTGTGTTTGTATCTTTGCTGAATTTGCTTGTATATATGTCTTATCTTACATTTAGAAGTAACTGCAGTTTCTTTGCTGTGTTTTTTGTTTGTTTAAGGGTTTAGTGCGGCTGGGTGCTGCGGTTGCGACGAGCGTGGCGCCGAGTGTCGCCGCCCGCCGAATTGTTTGCACACCCCCCCCTAAAACACCGTACGTTATTTTGAAAACCTTTTCAAACATTGATACCTACTAAACATTTCATATGTTCATTTCACCTTTCCCTGATTCCCTGAGAAACGGTATGCTGTGCTGTGCTCTATATTTTAGGTGTGGTGCCTTGACGTCGCGCCTTAGCTGAGGGGCTCAAGTCTGTCGCAGTGAAGAACTGTGAAAAATTACTTCTTTAGGTAGGTAGCATGTAAGAGACCTTTATTTCTGCGCATGTTTACGACTGAAGTGCCAATAAGCGTGCGCGCTATCTTAAGCTTAAGCAGGCGCGGCGCACTCTTTGATTTCTTCGCGCTCGATACAAGTACCCGCCGGCTTCGCACCGTGGCGTGATGATTAGTGGTTGCCGCGCACTGCTAGCGAATGCACGCGCGCGCGTTTTCTCTTAATGTACGTCGCGACGCAAGAGTCAAATGTGCTATGAAATTTGAATTATGTCAAAAGAATATTGTATAGCAGAGGGTTGTAGTAACAACAACAGTAAAATGATTTGATAAAAAGTAATTATTTGGTAAAGAGTAAAATGATGAAATTTGGTACAAGACAACTATTTTTTTCATTTTTCAATAAGAATAATAACAACAACTATGCATGTACTGAATAGTATCATCGGGTACGCAAATTCTATGTACTCGGGACGAAGTCGCGGACAACGGCTAGTATATTGTGATAATGCAGCTGTGTAACTGTGTTTCTTAATTTTGAATTTAGCAGTTTCATAAATTGACAGATAAAGTATGTGATAATAACTTAATAGCAAATTACGTTGTAGCATCTGTGTAGACGAGTGTTTTTAATAATAAAAAAATAAACTAACTTGACTTAAATATGTATATTATTGTTAATAACACTATTCTACCTAACCTATGTACTAATACTAGACGCATGATTTAATATATTCTCGAGTGCGCCAGCCCTAGCGCTAGGGCGTAGCTTCCGAAAGAGCGCGCTGCATGTGATAGAAAGAGATGGCCACTTTGGGAGCGTACGGTACAACAAAACCGGTTTTTTGTTAGCAGTCGGCCTTCTGTACGTTAGTACTATTACTTATTCTGTGGCTTAAGCTAATTAGTATAAACCTGTAAGTAAATTTCTATAAAATAAATAAAAACTGTTATATAATTGACTTACACTATACGAATTATTTCCCCTATTTGGGTTTTTCAAATTTTTAAGCAAAATACTAAAAAACAAACTTATTTAGTAACACACGTATCATTCGCGAATAAAAACTCACGCAGACATTGACTTAAAAATAACTTTTTTTTTGGGTTATTTATCTACTACTACTATACTATTTGCGTCCCACTGCTGGGCACAGGCCGCGCGAGACGGTTCGTATACATGTTCGTATACAGCTTGTATACATGGCTCAGAAGTGAGATGGGTCTGTAATTCTTCAGCAAGGTATTATCACCTTTTTTTGAAGAAAAGCACTACCGCACTTCTGTTCCATGCTTGCGGCGTTCTCCCTTCGTGAAAGACGGAATTAAACAGCGTCTGAAGGGCCTTGAGGACTGGTTTACAATCCGCCTTCAGGAGTTCGGCTGTAATTCCGTCGTCACCGTCGTACGCGCTGAATTTAATTTCTCGCGCGGAAGTTTTTATCTTTTCGATAACTCCTAACCCTGAAATATTTATATTGCATGGTATAAAGAGCAATCATAAAGTGCATGAATATGCACTGCAAAAATGCAAGTGACTTTGTTTTATAATAGTACTGAGTGAAAGATAAGAGCGTAAATTTGATACTTTCTGCGTCCAACTTTAAAACAGCTGTAATTTCATAGAAACTTTCAACTCCTCTTTTTACTCCAATTACGAGGAATTTTCCAAAACTCCTTTCATATTGCCCACTTCGGTCTAAGAGAAACCTTACTGCCAAATTTCATGTTTCCAAGCTAGGTTTAAAAGTTTCATACAAATGTTCAGCCCAATTTTTACCCCACTTAAGGGAAAATTTCCAAACATCTTTTCTCAGTGCCCATTTAAGTACGACATAAGAGAAAGCTTTCTGCCAATATTTATGTTTCTAAGGCTAGCGGTTAAGAAGTTTCATACAAACTTTCAACTCCCTTTAAGCCCTTTTAGGGGAATTTCCAGAAGTCCTTTCTTTCTTAGTCACTTACATCACAAGAGAAACTTTTTTGCCAAAGTTTATTTTTCTAGGCTTAGCGGTTTAGAAGGTACATACAAACTTTTAACCCCCTTTTTACCCTCATAAAGGGACACTTTCCAAAAATCCTTTGTTAGTGCTCATTTATGTCATATAAGAAACCATTTTTCCAACTTTCATGTTTCTAGGCCCAATGACTTAAAGTTACATACAAACTTTTAACCCTCTTTTTAATCTTATAAGGAGGCACTTTCCAAAAATACTTTGTTAGTGCTTATTTAAGTATGTCATAAAAAAAAATTGACAAATTTCATGTTTCTAGGCCTAACGGTTTAGAAGTTACATACAAACTTTCAAACCCCTTTTCATTTTATTTCTAAAATTAATTTCTAAAAATACTTACCTATAAAAAATCCAATTCCAAAAATCCTTTAATCGATCAGTCAGTCAGTACACCATAAATTTAAACAACTAATCGTGCACAGTATTTGTCATCATCCAAATTATAATAAATCAATGGGATACGGATAGCGGTTGACTTGACTAAATTCATTTTAGCTATTTTCTCCCGAGCAAAAGACTACTGCACCGATTTTTATTAATATACATTATACAATGCATATTTTTAAAAGTTAATTTAAGCCAATACAGAAAGAATGGTCGAAATGACTTCACTATCGCTAATAATTATGAAACTTGTAAAAACACCGGTTCATAGCGTGACACTGACACTGCGGAAAGCGTGATTGTACTTTTTACCCGACTGCGTGTATGTATGTATGTTTCTTTTATTCCTTTGTTGTTTCCTTTGATTATGATCGGATCGAATCATAAATCCCTATGTTCAATATCGATATCGACAAACAACACTAGAATATCGATAAAATTATCGACAACGTGTCACATCACATTCATTGTGTACGTATTAGTCTGTCTCCCTCCCCAACCTCAAGCCTTCCTCCGCTAAGCACGATAGAGACAGCTGCAGCTTGGACGGAAAATACCTATGAAAAGAACACAAAAACAACGTTTGGCTGTCCCCTATTTCCTCTTCCAAAACTGGACCAATTTGATTGCAATTTTTTTTTTAAATTTGTTTGCTGATTGTTTGAACACAACGAAAAATCTGGCATTTTTTTTAGATTTTTGAAGGCTCATATCGTTTTTAATACTTGGTTTATCAAAAAAAAGGAACCTAGAATTAGTGGTGAATTTTAGGAAAAAAAATAATGTCGATATTTGCTTTATCCAGGGAGAAAACAGGGTACAGCGTTTGTATGGAGAAACAGCCGTTGTGTTTCCTCTTAATTAAAATTGTTGCCACACACATCTAACCGAAACCGTCCTACCTTGCCACAAGTTGCGAGCAACGAAACAAAGAGGAGATGAATCTATTGTGGTGAATTCCGTGTTGGCGATTGGGAAGAATGAACCGATGTGCAGTGAGGGATTTAATAAAGCTCAGCTTATTAGAGACTATAAGCAAGTGTTTAACTGTTCGCTGGGGAGGCACGTGAGCGCGCGCTTCGAGCTGCGCGTGTGGCCGGGCGCCCGTGTTGGTGCCCGTGTCCCGGTGTGCGCGGCCGGGCGCCGCG
>OZ020282.1:12475051-12535114 GCA_963971205.1 Aethes cnicana
TGCACATCGGTTCATTCTTCCCAATCGCCAACACGGAATTCACCACAATAGATTCATCTCCTCTTTGTTTCGTTGCTCGGAACTTGTACCTTTCGGCAAGGTAGGACGGTTTCGGTTGGATGTGTGCGGCCGGGCGCGGTGTTGTTTTTATACATAAATGTTTAAAAACGAAAGAGAAAAGGAACCAGCTGTGCATAATAAATCTTAATCTTAATATATATATATATATGTCGGAGAGTCGCGTGGGGCCGCGCGACATCATCATAGCAGGCTAGTGGAACTAGGCACGAGCGTCTGTGCGGTATCATCTGATGGATAGGTACTTATTCTCTTTACCGCACCGTGGGCGTCTCACGTTGTCAGGAGCGTAACTGAGCAGATGTAGGAGGCACGAGGTAGTACTGTAGCTTCAATAAAACGTTACACGTTGGTCTTATTCCTTTTATTCACCTTCGCTTATGTACAGTACGTAGAACGTTACACAATACAGACTTGATCACCGTTATTACGATACTAGGCTAACGTCCGATCGCTACGCGAGTTAGTAACAGAATGAAGCAAGTGACAGCTTTGACAGGTACATGTCGTCACGAGGCTGACAGCTCGACTCAACTGATCTGAATAGACTGACCCCACTACGCAGTGAGCGTCTCTTTTATAGCATTGACGTTTAAAGGAAGTTACGTCACATAAGGTGAACCGACCACGCTGGGAAATGCTTTATGCATACCACCTGCCATTGTGGTTATGTGGGACTCGCCGATTATTCGGAATACCCACTAAAACCCAGCGTTACTTAAATCTAATTAATTTAAATTAGATATTTCGTTCTTCTTTCTCCGACTCTGCGACACGGCCATTCTGACTTCTCACACGTCCTCGTGGGAGGCAACGTCTGAAATAAGTAAAAAGTCCCACGGGAGTAAAACGTTCGCTCGGCTATCCTGACCAACAAGTAAGGATTGGTCAACCAAAGGTAATTTGAAACAAAATGAGTTTAAACTGGGTTTTGTTGGGTAGAGCCACGTGTAGAGCATAACACATAATAAAGCAAAAGTTTTTGTAAAGTCAGGTAGGATTAAAAATTTGCATTTACCAATGATTTTTACCAAAGAACTCAATAGATTATTTCTTAATTTCCTTTATGTAAAGTTTAATTAAAATTTCCATAAAAATCACAAATCATTCAACTACGGAAGTCATTTTATCTGTTGGTCTATTTACTTTCATCAAATCAAATCTGTACTGTCCGTGCAGTCTACAACTATTGTCAACCGGACTAAAGCAACCCTATAGTGCTCACTTTAGCACTCTGAAACTATTGTGAAACGGATAATAGCATCCGTATAGTGCTCACTTTAGCACTCTGCAACTATTGTCAAACGGACAATAACAACCCCATAGTGCTCACTTTAGCACTCTGCAACTATTGTCAAACGGACAATAGCAAACCCCGTAGTGCTCACTTTAGCACTCTGCAACTATTGTCAAACGGACAATAGCAACCCCATAGTGCTCACTTTAGCACTCTACAACTATTGTCAAACGGACAATAGCAACGACACGAATTCTAAGAGAATAGAAAACTAAAATAGCGCATACTCTACATATTGACTACATATTGACTCTACATATTGACTCTACATATTGACTCTACATATTGACTACATGTCACTACACATTTCTCTACATGTCTCCACATGAATCTCTAATACACGTCGCATAATGTCTTCACATAATGTTTCTACATACGCCTCCGCATACACCTCCACATAATGTCCCAAGTCTCTACATAAGACTCTAGACTATACATAAGGCTCTCTCCGTAAATACTACATAAGGCTTCCCATAAGACTACATAAGGCCTCATATAAAGCCGCACATAAGGTCCGACATAAGGCTATATATAACTCTACATAAGAGTACTACTACGACTTTACATAGAGTATGTATTCATTGATTTGCAATTTAGTTTATCGTAATCGGGAAAGCTAAGAAACCTACTTAAGTGTCGGTTTACACAAAAATACACATAATTGATCGTATAAATGGTCTTAAAGCGAATGTTCTTTCTTTAGTGAGTCAAACAAACAACAGTAACACGTACAACACAGTGGACTACGTACCGCCATCTTTCATTACGGGAATTGTCAATACCAAATTTCAATAAACTTTTGTACACTTACTACAATAAGATAAACAACGGATAGTCATTCACTATTAATTGCGTTTACTTATGCACACTATGTGCACTTTATAGACCAGTCTGTTTACTTGAAACAGAAATTACTGATCATACAACAACTCTATAGTATTTACAGTTAATAACAACAATAATTGGAATTAATTCTTCATTTCACCAATGAGAGAACACTCAGCCAAACAAAATGAAAGTTGCTCACCGGATAATAATAGCACACCCAAGACAGGTTGCACAGCACAAGCATCAACCCATTTGCAGCGGCTGGACCAATGCTCAGCCCGTGGTGCCCAGTAGCACCGTTCGAACCAACCGGCCTTAGCAAAACGGTCAGGCAGCGAGGCGTCATGTGCCCGCTACTACCTCAGTAGCAGAAGCTGATAACGTCTTTTTGCCATCTGAAACACACCAACACAAGCTGAGGTATCGATGCACTACATTATAAAAAAACTGCCGAGTAAAATGATTTTAGTACGCGTAGGTACATAGTCAAAATATCATTTGTCATGATTATTTTCTGTTTAAAATTAAACGTTATTGAGAGGCTCATCTCAAACTATTGAGTGCACATGTACTGAGTAACTTCAGTATTCTATCATGTAAATTATGATGGCAAATCACTGAAAACACTAGGGTATGTTGCAAGTAATTAAATTGCATTAAAAGAGAATAACACAATAACCACGTACTATCAGCAACAAAGAGTATTGAATAACTTTGCTACAGAATCGTTCTGACAATTAGTAATAGAATAAAATGAAAACAACCCACCGGATAATCCATCGACTCGTTCACACCACATCAAATTCACATTCAGCTTCGCATTATTTAAGACAAGGGATTCCAATACCGTCGTCCATCTACAGACACAGTAAGATGCGCACGGCATAAATTTTAGTTGATTCGACGTGCTGTTCGTCCGACCGCTCTGACTCGACTGACGGGAATGACGTGCATCAGTGAGCGCACGATTTCACTTAATATTTCAAGATACCCTCATACGAGGTGATTTTTTTCAATTGTTCTAAAATACATTCCCAATGTGTAAAAACAATTTCACTTGATGTGTACCATATTCGTAAGGGTTTTACGAATACCCTCAGATCGCAACATTTTTCAAACAGATCAAAAATAACTTCATTAAGCTGATTTCATGTAACGGGCATGAACTGGTAATATTTGCTCTTGCACTTCCAACCCCGCGTTCATGAACCCACCTTCGATCTTATTTTAAGCTTCTTTTGGAACAAATAACATTCACTGTAGTAAATGGCAACGCATCATAATCTTCATCTTCGTTCTAATCTCCGCTGGCAGACTTGGAAATATAATCCACATCTTTTTTTTTTAGCTCAGCAATGCCTTTAATGCCTCAATGTTTCGTTCTAATCGAATCTTATCCCACTTCTGATGTCGGAGAGTCGCGTGGGGCCGCGCGACATCATCATAGCAGGCTAGTGGAACTAGGCACGAGCGTCTGTGCGGTATCATCTGATGGATAGGTACTTATTCTCTTTACCGCACCGTGGGCGTCTCACGTTGTCAGGAGCGTAACTGAGCAGATGTAGGAGGCACGAGGTAGTACTGTAGCTTCAATAAAACGTTACACGTTGGTCTTATTCCTTTTATTCACCTTCGCTTATGTACAGTACGTAGAACGTTACACAATACAGACTTGATCACCGTTATTACGATACTAGGCTAACGTCCGATCGCTACGCGAGTTAGTAACAGAATGAAGCAAGTGACAGCTTTGACAGGTACATGTCGTCACGAGGCTGACAGCTCGACTCAACTGATCTGAATAGACTGACCCCACTACGCAGTGAGCGTCTCTTTTATAGCATTGACGTTTAAAGGAAGTTACGTCACATAAGGTGAACCGACCACGCTGGGAAATGCTTTATGCATACCACCTGCCATTGTGGTTATGTGGGACTCGCCGATTATTCGGAATACCCACTAAAACCCAGCGTTACTTAAATCTAATTAATTTAAATTAGATATTTCGTTCTTCTTTCTCCGACTCTGCGACATATATATATATAAAGGGTGTAAAGTAAAGGGTGTTGTTCGTAAAGACACGGCTTTCTCTATTACCACCAACTCCAATCAACTTCCCGTTGGGGTGGTAAATACCCCTTAGTACGTACTCGTAGATGATAGTAAGGGAGTTTGGTCGCGGTGGGTGGAAGTGGGTGGTTGTGGGAGGCAAAAATCTGAAAAAAAAATATCCGTCCTTTTCTAACCAATCTGGATAGATCTCAAAATTCCTGAGATGATCTAGCAAACTATTTTCATTTTAATTAATTGAAAATGTTCAAGAAAATTCCAGTAACTTCTTAAATAATCTGATTTTTTTTTTAAATAATTGTAGACTGTTTTATATAATTGGGAATGTTTAAGAATAATCCAGAAATTTATGGAATAATCTAAAAAATCCCCCTCAAGATTGCTACAATTGATCAAAAAAAAACGAAATTGAAGTGATGTACTCCTAAATGTTCTAGAGTGATCTCATACTAGAAATTTCGGTGTCGAAAAGTATATAAACTGAAATCCAGCGACTTTTCGTCAGTTCAATTGTCTCTGCAGTCGGGTAAAGATCAATTGGGAATCAAAAGTGAACAGTGTCTAGAAAAATCCAAGTGATTTTGACAAGTGTAAAAGAACTACTTAACTATTTGAATGTTCTAGAGTGTTCTTATCTTCTATATATATAAAACAAGAAACTTACTGACTGACTGACTGATCGATCAACGCAGAGCCGAAACTACTGGTCGTAGAGAGCTAAAATTTGGCATGCAGGTTCCTTAGGGAACGTAGGGGAGCACTAAGAGAGGATTTTTGGAAATTCCCCCTTTAAGGGGGTAAAAAGGGGGTTGAAAATTTGTTTGAAACTTCTAAACCTAGAAACATGAAATTTGGCAGGGAGGTTCTTTTTATAACGTAAGTGAGCGTTATTAAAGAATTTTTGGAAATTCCCCCTTTAGAGGGGTAAAAAAGGGGGATAAAAGTTTGTATGAAACTTCTAAACCGCTAGGCTTAAAAATATCAAACTTGGCAGGGAGGTTCCTTTTATAACGTAAGTGAGCATTATTAAAGATTTTTTGGAAATTCCCGTTTAGAGGGGTAAAAAGGGGATTAGAAGTTTGTAAAAAACTTCTAAACCGCTAGGCTTAAAAATATCGAACTTGGCAGGTAGGTTCCTTTTATAACGTTAGTGAGCAATTGATAAAGGATTTTTGGAAATTTCAAATCTAAAGGGGTAAAAAGAGGGTTGAATGTTTGTATGTAACTTCTAAACCACTGGGCCTAGAAACATGAAATTTGGAAAAAAAGGTTTCTTTTATGACATAAATGAGCTCTAACAGGGCTCTAGGAATTGTTCCCATGTAAAAATGGTCCCACATAATGTGTTATTTGGAAAGTAATTTAGAGGACACAGGCCTCCCCTCATCAAAAGAGGGCAGTGGGACGCAAATAGGCTGTAGTAGTAGTAGTACTAATAGTAGCAGTAGCAGTATTTAGAGGGATACGGATAGGATTAAGCATTTCTTGCACTTTATGATTGCCATTTACACCATGCAATTTAAATGAATATCTTAGGAGTTATCGAAAAGAAAATGAATTCAGCGCGTACTTAGCTGACCCGCAGCGGCCTTGTAGTTGGCCATCTGTTTGCGATGCTTATAATGACCAGTAGTTTTTCAATACGAGTTCAATATGAGTGGCGCGCACAATCGAGTCCCGGGGCAGGAAAAAGTTCGGTTTACAGGGGTTCAGTGTTTAGGCATTTTTGGAAATTCCCCCTTTAAGGGGGTAAAAAGGGGGCTGAAAGTTTGTATGAAACTTCTAAACCGCTAGGCTTAGAGACATGAAACTTGGCAGAGAGGTTCCTTTTACAACGTAAATGACTATTAATAGAGGATTTTTTGGAAATTCTCCCTTTATAAAGTAAAAAGCGGGTGGAAAGTTTGTATGAAACTTCGAAGCCGCTAGGCTTAAAAACATCAAACTTGGCAAGGAGGTTCCTTTTATAACGTTAGTGAGCATATTAATAAAGAATTTTTGAAAATTCCCCCCTTAAAGGGATAAAAAAAGGGTTGAAATTTTGTATGTAACTTCTAAACCGCTGGGCCTAGAAACATGAAATTTGGCAAAAAGGTTTCCTTTGTGACCTATTTAATAAGCAACTAACAAAGGATTTTTGGAAAGTGCCTTCTTATAGGTGTAAAAAGGGGGTTAAAACTTTGTATGTAACTACTAAGCCACTGGACCTGGAAACATGAAAGTTGGATAAATGGTTTCATTTATGACATAAATGAGCACTAACACAAGATTTTAGGAAATTGACCCTTTATATTCAATTCAATTCAATTCAATCATTTATTCAGCAAATTGGCCACATAGGGGCACTTCTACACGTCAGAAAAAGAATTTACCAGCGCTTCCTGGACCCATTGCTTGAGAAGAAGCGCCGCAACAAACTCAAGCAGAAGGACTTTTTTCAAAATTTACAATTTTACATTACATGTATAAAATATACATATCGGTACGTACTAAAATTACATTGAAGGGATGTATAGTCCCTAACTTAAACTTAAATCTAAGATCTTAGAGATGTATAGTCTCCAAGGGCCAGAAAAAAAAATATGGAGATGGCCTCCATTGTCAAATAAATATAAATTCCATAGATGTCGACAGTCTCAAAATGTCAATAAATAATGAAATACATCATGTATAAAAGAGTTCATTAATACATGTCAATAAGAACATGATGAGGTCTCTCGCTTAAAATGTTTGACTTAGTAATATAAGGGGTAAAAAGGGGGTTAAAATTTTGTATGTAGTTTTTTATATAGTAATAATAAAATAAAAAAGTTAATTAAAAAAAACAAAAAACCCGACTGCGTAAAAACTAAAAAGAAAAAAACAAGGCTACTTAGTTCAGTAGTAGCTAGGATTATGTTAAGTAATTGATTGCTATTGAGGAATCTAAAGATGCCTACAGTCGGGACCCATTTAAAATCTAGGTTAAAATGTTACAAATTAACGTCCTCGTCGTCTGCCATCCTTGCACTGACTAGCACGCCCGCGTCCGTGTAAACACTCTGCTTTTATTGTGTTTACATGAACGGCGTTCAACACGACGTTCACGGGCACGTTTATTAAATGTAAACGCACTATGAGGCCCTTTTCACATGCACACGGTCACGGCACGATCGCCATGCCCGTGAAATGCAGTGCAAAGGGCCTCAGGCTTAACATGCCTCTTTGAATTCCATTTCGGTTTTGTTAAACATGCCGGTTATTTTCTGTTTCAGAATAATGTCAGTCTATCAAGATAGCCCTGATTGAATCCCAGAAAAGAAAAATAGGGAAGAAAAGTTTTACAAAGACACATTATTGATACGAAATTCAGAATATGACTCCTGTGAAGATTCATGTTTTCATCGAAGAAATTCAGCAATATTCCCATATATCCTTACTAGGTTCTTCCCGCTTGGGACGCGTTAACCGAATTCCACGCGGGTGAAGTCGCGGGTAGAAGCTAGTATTCCCATAAGTATGCAGAGCACTGAGTAGTTGAGAAAAAAAACCCAGCGGACTTCGTACCGCCTTAGATTTTTTTTTTGGTATGAAAAATAGCTTCGTCCTATTCTCAGACCTACTGAACATACACACCAAGTTTCATACGAAACGGTCGAGCCGTTTCGGAGAAGTTTGGTTACAAATACTGACAATTTTATATATTACACTAGCTTCTGCCCGCGACTTCGCCTGCGTGGAATTCGGTTATCGCGTTCCCGCGGGAACTATACGTTTTTCCGGGATAAAAAGTAGCCTATGTCTTCTCCCGGGACTCCAACTATCTCCATGCCAAATTTCATCTCAATCGGTCCAGCGGTTGAAGCGTGAAGTGGTAACAGACAGAGTTACTTTCGCATTTATAATATTAACTAGTTTCTGCCCGCGACTTCGCCCGCGTGGAATTCGGTTATCGCGTTCCCGCGGGAACCATGCGTTTTTCCGGGATAAAAAGTAGCCTATGTCCTTTCTCGGGACCCCAACTATCTCCATGCCAAATTTCATCTCAATCGGACCAGCGGTTGAAGCGTGAAGAGGTAACGGACAGACAGACAGACAGACAGACAGACAAGTTACTTTCGCATTTATAATATTAACTAGCTTCTGCCCGCGACTTCGCCCGCGAGGGATTCGGTTATCGCGCTCCCGCGGGAACTATGCGCTTTTCCGGGATGAAAAGTAGCCTATGTCCTTTCCCGGGACCCCAACTATCTGCATGCCAATTTTCATCTCAATCGGTCCAGCGGTTGAAGCGTGAAGAGGTAACAGACAGACATACAGAGTTACTTTCGCATTTATAATATTAATATGGATATGGATATTAATATGGATTTATTTGTAATGTGAGTTTGTAATTTTGAAAAAGGCTTTCTGCAGAGTTTGTTTAGCAGTCAGTCTCAGCGATGGTTGTATTTGAATTTCTTGAGTATGATTTAATGAAAAATGTTGTGAAATTTGAATTCGCAATAAGTACCTACTGATTACCATGTTAATTGATGAAGAAGATACAGTTTAGATAATTGATGTGTTATAAATGCAAAGTACTTTAAATAAAAATTCATAAATAGGAATGAGTTACTTTCCCATTTATAATATCAGTATGGATGTAGATTGTAAGGTTCTAGGTGATAGAAATTAAAACATATTTTAATTTGTATTCTTGTTATTTATTATTTAACCAAGTATGTTTATTACAGTACTGTTATAAGCAACATTATAGCCGTGGTGACCTAGTGGTTCGACCTACCGCCTCTCATGCAGAGGGTCAGGGTTTCGATCCCGGCTTGCACCTCTAAGTTTACTTGTGTGAAATTCAATTTGAATTAACCACTGTGCTTTTCGGTGAAGGAAAACACCGTGAGGAAACCTGCACGCATCTGCGAAGTAATTCAAAGATGTGTGTGAAGTCCCCAATCCGCACTGGGCCCGCGTGGGGACTATAGCCCAAACCCTCTCATGATGAGGGGAGGCCTGTGCCCAGCAGTGGGACGCAAATAGGCTGTAGTAGTAGTAGTAGTATAAGCAATATAAAATAAATGATTTAAAATAAACATGTTTACTTTTTAATATTAATTTTGAAAGTGGTCAACATAAAACATTCAAATATTATTCTATCTGCTAAAGGCACCAATTTTGAATCCAACTTGCCACTTATAACCCTTTCACCATGTATCCATTCTGAAGAATTCTTTTTTGATCTTCTCAGTTGAGAAGTCTCAAATTGTCCATCAGTATTTTTTAAAATTGTGGCACATTCACCGTAACATCTTAATGGCACACTAGGTCTTGCACATTACAGCCGTGGTCACACACATTTTTCAAACACTTCACGATTACTCGTAGAACCACCATATGCATCGGACACAGCCTGATGCTGAAAGAAATCCCAACTAAAACTTTTAAATCGTCCGCCGTGAAGTGACTTTTATAAACGAGGCTATTTTTCGCTGGAGAGAGAGAGAGCTGGTAAATTTATCTCTGCATTCGGCTTTTTATCAGCTATAGGGAACTTATGCCCTCTTTTTTTGTACACATAGGCACTGCACAATACTGTGGCATCTTCGTAAACAATACTCTTATAACGATTCTAAGAATAAATAAACCAAAAAGTTATTGGAAAATACAACTCATGTATTTACATGTATTTTGACAGGCAGGTGGTTGGACTTGACGCTACAGTGCTGCCATCTGACGTAGAACATTTCAGAAAACCCACGATATTTTTCAATGTCCATTTATAAAAATACGCTCACTTTTTTCACATGTATTCTAATTTAGTCTAACAAAGGAATGAATTCAAAATATTTCAAATTTATCTCATCGAACAAATCATATTTGAAAGCATGACATGTTGAATTAGTGAACGCGTCCGTAGCACAATGTTCAATAAAAGCGTTTCGTTTCCTAGAAATTACAGTGTGCATTATTTCTAAAATAGGCCATTTTTCGACGCTTGCTGTATTTTAACAGACTTTCCAATGTATAATGTTGATATCAACAGTAGAAAAACTCTTCTTTTTGAGCTTACGGTGATTAAAGTTATCTATGTTCATTTTGATTTCTTGCAATAACGAAACGTCCATCAATTTAATCTAGTATAATTTAGTAATCTGTGATTTCGGTCCTTACATTCATTAGTAATCTCAATCGGTCATTGCATTCATTAGCTATATGTGGCTATAGATATGAAACTAATCGCGATTAATCAAGTGTCAACGGCGATCAGAAAGTGTAACTAGCAATTGGCTTGAAGCTAATGGCGAACGTGATTGAGCTGCAGCTTAAACAAATGTACTCGGTGAAGTAAAAAAAAATTTACATTCAATAGTTGCCTAGCTAGTGAACCCTACATTGCGAGTGGCTCGACACGCACTTGGCCGGTTAATAATTTCTACTCATCCATGGAAGTGGAACCACTCAAATATGCTCACAAAATTTCATCAAAATTGGTTTAGCTGTGTAGGGGCAACAAACTCTCGTACAAAATCTGTCTGACTACTACTACTACAACAGCCTATTTACGGCCCACTGCTGGGCACAGGCCTCCTCTCATAACGAGAGGGTTGGGCTATAGTCCCCACGCGGGCCCAGTGCGGATTGGGGACTTCACACACATCCTTGAATTACTTCGCAGATGCGTGCAGGTTTCGTCACGATGTTTTCCTTCACCGAAAAGCTCAGTGGTAAATTCAAATTGAATTTCGCACATAAATAATTTCAGAGGTGCGAGCCGGATTTGAACCCGCGACCCTCTGCATGAGAGGCGGCAGGTCAAACCACTAGGCCACCACGGCTTTAACTTTATCTCAACCGGTAGACTTCTACTGCTGTGGATATGTTTCCCTTTAAAGATTTATTGAATTCTATATTCCCAAACTAGTCTCCGAGAAAATAGCTATGACGGACGGACAGACAGATAGACGGACAGACGGACATGACAAAATTATAATTGTTCCGTTTTTTTGCCATTTGGCTACGGAACCCTAAAAACTATGTTATGAACACCGAAAAATTTACAAATAATTCCTCTCTCCCAGCCAATTCACTTCGAAAGTGGAAAAAAAAATCTTATATCGCAGTTAATTACGAAATCGGTTACTAAAACAGCAATAAAATTCTTGTTTGATAATTAATTACGAAGCAGAGAAAAATAATTCCTCTTTCGTAGCCAATTCACTACGAATACAGAAAAAAAAATCTTATTTCGTAGTTAACTACGAAACTTGATTACAAAAACAGCAAATAAATTATTGTTTGATAATTAATTCCTCTTTCGTAGCCAATTACGAAACCGCAACTACGAAAACGGACCAAACGGGCTTACCTAGGCAGCTAGAGCCTAATTGCCCATCTGTGATTCTCTAGCAACAGTAAGACTATGAAGCTTACATTAGCTGTATCCGAACGCCAAGATGTCTTGTTTGCTTTTGCGAGCTCTACTAAATAAATTCTACGAACCGACTCGACGTGCTATGTAATCGATGTTTAGAGGAATTTTCAGTGATTCGTTAGTCAAAATCAAATCAACTGGTTTTTATCTGAAATATATGTAGTCTGGAAAGGTCGAGGCATCAATGTTAATGGCGAGTACATCTCTCACCTTCGATTTGCTGACGACATTGTAGTCATGGCTGAGACCATGGAAGAACTCAGTACTATGCTCGCTGACCTCAGCAGAGTTTCCGATCGAGTTGGTCTTAAAATGAACAGGGACAAGACGAAAATTATGTCTAATGTCCATGTTGTGCCAACTCCCGTAATAATCGGAGGCTCTGCGCTCGAAGCTGTCGACCATTATGTATACCTGGGACAAACAGTCCAGTTAGGTAGGTCCAACTTCGAGAAAGAGGTCAATCGTCGAATCCGACTCGGTTGGGCAGCGTTCGGGAAGCTTCGCAGTGTCTTTTCGTCCAAATTACCGCAGTGTCTCAAGTCGAAAGTCTTCGACCAGTGTGTGTGCCAGTGATGACTTATGGTTCCGAGACATGGGCGCTCACGATGGGTCTCATAAGAAGGCTCAAAGCCACACTCAGAGGGCAATGGAAAGGGCTATGCTCGGGGTTTCTCTGCGTGATAGAATCAGAAATGAGGATATCCGCAGCAGAACTGGGGTCACCGACATAGCCCGAAGAATTGCGAACCTTAAGTGGCAGTGGGCGGGGCACATTGCTCGCAGGACTGATGGCCGATGGGGCCGGAAAGTTCCCGAGTGGCGTCCGCGAACCGGGAGACGAGCTGTCGGTAGGCCTCCAACAAGATGGAGCGACGACCTCGTGAAGGTCGCGGGAAACCGGTGGAAGCAAGTAGCACAGGACCGGTCGGAGTGGCGAGCCTTGGGGGAGGCCTATGTCCAGCAGTGGACGTCTTTCGGCTGAAATGATGATGATGATGATGATGATATGTAGTCTTGATAGTAGCTACATATTTGAGCTTTTTGTAGTAGAAACGTTAGGACCGTGAGGGCCGGGGATGCATTGTATTTTAGTGTAGGTATCTAACCGACTATAAAAAAAACTGTTGAGGCCTTGGGGCGTCACGTCATTCGAGAATATAAATCGGGGCATGGGATTTCAGAATATGTAATGTAGTGTGGTATGTAAGTTTATTATAAATTTTCTTTACTAATTTGTGTTAATATAATAATGTTATATTATATTATGAACACAATCTTGAACTCTGTACAAGATTTAATGTCTGTATTCCAAACAAGCCTACGATGAAATCCCATAGCACGTTACAGCTAATGAATCATGAAGAAAGAATGATAGTGAATGAACAGAAAACTATTTGAACCACAAGAATTCAAAGCGTATACGTCATTTTGGTTTCAGATTACTAACGGCGCTTGAAAATTTCCGGGTAGTGCCTTGCAAGGCTTCTAAGTAAGACACATGAGCCCATTAGGTAGGTATGTATCTATAATATGTACCTGCATATTGTAATTGTACCTACATATTTACTAAAAGGATCGTTTCAATAGATACATTTCGTAAGTAGGTACTTACCTCATAGCTCATTTGACACCGAATATAAAAAGGAGGCTACTACTACCACTACCTACAGCCTATTTGCGTCCCACTACTGGGCCCAGGCCTCCTCTCTCACCACGAGAGGGTGAAAAAGAAGGCACTAGGTATAATTGGCTGTATGTATGTGCAAAATGCATAATTTTACATTAAAATGACGTTTGCCAGAAAAACATTTGAGAAACCATTAAGCATAATTTTATTAATTTTTCATCAGTGGCGTTTTGTATTCAGTTTTTTGCGTCCAACAAAAAAATCATAAATATGCAAAAGAATTGATGACTTACATCCATAGGATAGGTTCCATCATATTCATAAGTCAATGTTTTTTTGTGCGCGAGACCGACTCGCACTGGACCAGTTTTTTAATATGTATAAAATATCTGTCTGCCCAAAAACCTCCTACTGACTGACTGACTGATGGCAACGCACACCCAAAACCACTAGTAGCAGGCAGCTGAAATTTGGTATGTAGGTTCCTCGAGGAACGTAGAGGAGCCCTAAGAGAGGATTTACCGAAATTCCCACGGGAACCGGCATAAACGCGACATAAATTAAATGTTCATGCGCATACAAAGTCGCGGCTAACGACACACGACTTCACTCTTTTGTACAGCGACCGCGATCAATCAACCTTAATATAGCCACTTAGCAACCAATACTGCACAAAGTAGATTCTGATAGCAATGGCCCAATTATAGTTCCAAGACTGGCTATTGCCATACAGCGAGGGAATGCTGCCTGCGTGATGGGAACCCTTCCGAAAGGCCCTAATTTAGGTTTTTGGGTTATTGTTTACCTTTATTTTTTTTATTTCTGTAAATTTAAATGCTATTTGTAGTTTATTTTTTAACATGTTCTTTTCTGAATAATATCTAATATATTATAGTTCCCTTCGACAACCTATCAATTAAGTAAGGGAGATATACCTGCTACTTAGAAACCTCCCACATTAGCATCTTTTGTATCAATCGAACTTCGTCTTTCACGACGAATCGATTTCATTTCAATAAATAGATGGAACGTAGAACGTTGGAAATAAGTTAGTGTGGGGGATCTCTAAAATTAGCACAACGGGCCTGCTACTTCAACACACGCGAACTCTACTTGGCGTTTCAATTGTATATAGGCATTGATTTATAATAACATATGGACGAACAGTGCCTAATAGAATATATCAAAATATTTGGCGCAAACTGACATTATAAAATACGTTTCAATATGCTAATAACGCCTCTTTATAATATCTGTCAAGATAAATATTTTATACAAAAGTAAACCTAACATTATAAGATTTAAGTGTCAAATTTACTGAGCGGCAAACGGGTGCCCCAGCTGTTCGGGCACCCCTTTTGACGGGCCATTTTTCTCCGGCTGATTGTGAATCCTTACTAATAATAGATCAATGATTAGCAGATATTTTATTGAATCAGAACTCAAAACACAGACAGCTTAGTTTCATAATAATGTGCACATAGAAAAGGTGTAAATGAAAGGGTTTGCTGTGTGTTCGTTAGGATATAAAGATGAGCTATCAGGCAATGAGATCATCCTTTTCATCGGATGACGTTGGTTGTACAAATGAGTTCATGGAATGAATGGCATGTTAACTCGATATAGGAAAAGACATGGGGTGCCTGTTCTGTTTTATAGCTACGACTTACGAGTATATAAATAATACTGTTATAGCCAATTTTAGAAAATTGGTTAGGTTCAGATACAGGCTGACGGCACGTAACTTAAGCCTTTTTGATGTGCAGAAGTCAAAAATAAGGTCATCGGCAGAGGGGCGCGGGACGCAGGGGGCGCTTTGTCGTGCACACGCTTACCTATTGGCCCTTCAGTTGTAAACATGCGCAGAAATCCCCTCTACTTTCGCTCACCGCTCAAGATCAGTGCCCCGACCGCGACTTGTACCAAAGTATGTGAACCTCAGACGTCGAAGCTTGGTCTTAAGTCTTAATCTATAATTTGTACCTGCTATACTTCCACTTCCACCGACGATCAAGGGGGAAGGGAAAGAATATAGTAGATACCTATGTATAAATAAAGCACCTACCATAGACATAAATAATATGTGATGTGGTATGGACCCGGCCTAACGTAGATACATGTCATGTTTCCCCACTTCATTGGTGTCCAATACAAAGTTAAACTTAGGTATATCGTGACACTAAAGCTGGGTCACATTTTTTCAACAACGAGACGAGTTTTTAGATACTGAGGAACAGTTTCGAAAAAAGTTTTTTTTAAAACGCTTATTGTCACGCACGCTCGGTGACAGAACTTTGGATTGGACACCGTGGAAGTGGGGACATATTACGTGTACGTTAGACCGGGTCTATATTATTTGCGTCTATGGCACCTACTCAAATAGCTCGACACAACTTAGAAGGCGCGAATGCAGAGTCTGTTATTGCTTAATCCACGCGCCTTCTAAGTTGTGTAAACCTATAGTACCTAATTTTAAACGAAGTTGACTAAAGTAATCGTATTAGAAATGATCACGACAGATCCTGTCTATGTTTGAACCGCGTTTGAACGACAACTTTAACCGTACCTAAAAAGACAAGGTAACAATAGCTAAACCGGGCAAAAAAAGGCTTGTTTGATTAACAAAAAAAAGTAATACTGAAACGATTGTTTTTACAACGAAATCGAGTTTTACGCGTGCTTGCTCAAATAAGTTTAACTGGTTTGTGTAAATAGTATACGCATTTAAAAAGTCTGGTCTCTGTCTGGTCTGTAGGATTCGTTCTAGAAAGGTAGAGTTAAAGTTAATTACATAATTATAATTTCAGCCGAAAGACGTTACGTCCACCCCTGGACATAGGTCTCCCCCAAGCTTCGCCTCAGAGCCACAGGGCGGACACGGCCTATAAAAGCACGATTTCGAACACAATTCGAATGAAGTGTCAATGTTTGCGTGCGAGGACGTCTGTACACTTGCAAATGTGTGTGTGCTGTGTACCAACTACGCGGGCCAGTGATCCACTCTCCATCTCCGGATGAAACAAATGTCGGTAAGGGTGAGTTGGGCGCGAGTTGCGCGCCGGCTAGATTCAGGTGGGTGATTCCGTGGCCATTCTGTATGTAGTACTATTAAATATTCTGTGGCAGAGCACGATCTTGTCTTATGCCTCACGCATCCATCGGATACCCGCGGACTTCCCTAAACGTCGCTCCTAGGTCCCGAGTCCCGAGGGAATTTTACGTTTTCTTATTAGAATACCTAGCCGTCTTCCGCGGTACGTTATTCCCATACTGCCAGACTGCGTAGTTCCCATTTTTTCCCATTCCTGTAGACATTACGGCCGGCCGGGAAATATTTTTGTAAGTAGGTATGGGATTCAGGTATCGCTCACACCATCAATCCCATGCAAAAATTTTTTTTTAGTAACTCGAAAAAAATTAAAAACCATGAAAAACATGCTTAGAATCGATAGTTGATCTTGTGGGTAAAGTTCACAGTTAACGTTTTGCTTGACCCTATACACTAGCTTTTGCCCGCGACTTCCTCCGCGTGGAATTCGGTTATAGCGTTACCGCGGGAATTGAGCGTTAAACTATAAAAAAATATATACGAAAACCTTCCTCTTAAATCACTCTATCTATTTAAAAAAAACCGCATCAAACTCCGTTGCGTAGTTTTAAAGATCTAAGCATACATAGGGACAGACAGACAGCGAAGCGACTTTGTTTTATACTTATCTTCCATCAGCTTTCTACGACCAGTAGTTTCGGTTGTGCGTTTTCAGTTAGTCAGCAACGGAAGAGTTTTATTTACTTACATTTATTGATTAATTATTCATTTCTTTGGCAGTTAAATTTAATTTATTCACGAATATAACTCCGATTTACGTAAATCCGTCGTAAATCAGCCGACCTTCATCGCTGCCAAAGCGGACGCGTCTAGACTGCACGTGCCGTACGTAATGTCATTTCCCGTAAATACATACAATTTGACCCTTCATACAAATCATACATATTGAGTGAAACGGAATGTTGGAGTATAAATAAATGGAACGGATGCAGATTGCAACTGCTGTGTGCATTCCGGGAATTCGAAACGTATAGTACAAGGTACAGTCACATGCACTGGCGATCTGCCACCTTAAGGGCTAGAAACGCTCAAATCCCTAAGTAGAGTCTCAAGTGAGACCCGCGACTTTTTTGTAAGTAAGGATCTCTATTATAAGTAAGGATTCACAATCAGCCTGAGCAAAATTGGCCCGTCAAAACGGGTGCCCGAACCGAACAGCTCGGGCGCCCGTTTGGCGCTCAGTAAATTTGACACTTAAGTCTTATAGTGTTAGGTTTACTTTTGAGTAAAATATTCATCTTGACACAATTATAAAGAGGCGCTATTAGCATATTGGAACGTATTTTCTAATGTCAGTTTGCTCCATATATTTTGACATATTCTGTTCGTCCATATGCTATTATAATATAGGTCAATGGTTCTTGCTAATTAAAGGATTAATAATACAATATTGAGGGTCACCCGTGTCTATATTTTTCCACATCTTGGCCCTTGACTGTAAAAGGTTGCCGACCCCTGTACCATAGTAAATATTTGTTTTTTTATCTCTTTGAAGATCATATGGGATTAAAACACTACGTAAGGTCCAATAAAGTGAATAGAGCGGTTGTTTAGTGAGCGGAACCCGCATGGTGCGAGCTCTTGACCGCGGTTTTTGTGCGGGCTGTTTACCGACCGCTAGCGCTGCGCCGGCGCATGAATGATGTACGGTCGAGGACAAAAATGCTAAAAAAATTAATCCGCTAGTGGCTTAATTTAACGTTTCTAAAGCGTACTTGCATTAGTTGCATTGCACCAACGCCGTTAACCTCTAACTCGACTCGAGTTAAGTTGATACTGCTAAACCTGAGTTATGACGCTAACCCGAGGTTAGCGGTTTGGTGCGAGGGGGCCTACTTAATAAGATTAGGGAGGTACCTATTCATTAAACGTCAAAAAGAAACATGTGCAAAATAAGGAGATAATCAGCACCCATTGTTATTGGGATGGGATTTTACTTTTACAATGCTATTCGAGATAGGGATAGTTTGTAACAATTTAGTACTTACGTCCGTCCGTATCACTCACTCACAAACGTCTCACGATTGGATTGGGTTCGGCTGCCTAAGAAAAACGTTTTAATTTTTGGGATTTCCTAGAGATCTTCTACTATCTAAAGTCCCGCGCCTTCACATTTCAAAACGCTTTTTTTTTTTATTATTATTTAAAAACCACCACCAACACTCTCAACGCATAGTTGATGGCTGTCTCGGCACGCACACATGTGTTGAGAGTGTTGGTGGTGCTTTTTAAATACATTGAAGCGTTTTGAAATGTGAAAGCGCGGGACTTTAGATAGTAGAAGAGAAGATCTCTACCCCCAGTTCGGTTTGGTTTGGTTATTTTTTAGCGAGTGTACACTTTTGTTAGTGAGTGTACGCACAAGGCGCGTCTAGACAGTTAAAAAAAACTGTTTCCATAATTCATAAACACAGGCACAGGCAGTGGACGTTTTTCGAATAACATGATGTATCCGATATGTGTTAAACGTAGGTAAGTAGTTAACGATAGACCTAGTTATGAACAATCGAGTGAATGAGACAAAGCGTCAATTTCCGATTCCCAAACCTCGTTGCCAAGAGACGTCACAGCCGTCCTATTTCGGCGCAGGCGCACAAGAACGACCGCTGGATCACGAGACTGGACAAATGTATTAGTAAACTCGCCATATTGGACGTAAATCATGTCCATGATTTATGGAGTATACTGGTTAATTTATGATCTTTATTGCTGAAGGCAATCGTATGGCTAATTTAAATTTATCACAATTCGGCAGTTATGATTTCAAGTGAAAATGTGTTTTGTTCTCAAAATTAAGCATTCGTTTTGATATTTAAATCTAATTTTCCAGAAAAAAAGTAAATATGTACTTCCTATTTTATTTTCTATGAAGCCTTCGTTTGTTCTGTTTGCGAACTGACATAACTATGTTTATCATCCCTTGATTCCATATATAAAGCCTCAGATCAGATCAGATCTCGATTCTCGACAAATTGAAGTTACTAGACTTAGAAAAATAGCTTAGACAATGCACTATTTTCAATCACGATAATCACTTATTTATTGCTTTATTCTTCGATTTTGAAAAGGTCACGAGTGGCACGAGTGGTGAGACATTATTACATAACACATGAAATGATGACGGTTGCCTTTGGCATCTCTAAATCGCGACCATCTTGTGGATTTTAGGGTCAGTGTTTATTTATTTAAGTCACTGCTAAATCTAATCTCAATGCAGTCTGTAGTTGGTACAGTTGCCAAGATTATCCAGCCTCTCCAGACTTGGCTGCGTCTCCAAAATATCCAATTATCGCTGCAATAAATCAAACTGCGCCATCATCAGCCGTGAGTTTCATCGTTGAGTTACTATTAATTATTTTTAGCATAAGAAATTTAAGGACTCTACACAATCAACCACTACCGTTACTTACTTACTGCCTGTGTGTCTGGCAGACACACAACCCAAAACGACTGCTCGTAAAAAGCTAAAAGGCATGTATCTATCTCGGGGATTTTTTTTGTAAATGACGTGTAAAAGTGCCTAGGATGTAACCTATTTTCTGAATAAATAATTTGATTTGATTTTTGATTTAATAAGTATGAGTTCTTGGGATGTGAGGGGAGCACAAAAAGAATATTTTCCGAAATTTCTACAGAAACGGAAAAAATGGGACAAGGGATTAGGTAAATATAGTTACCTATACCGCAAAAGCCGGCTAGTTTAGCAGGCTAGGTAATATAATTTCGAAGCCTCCAGTATTCCGGAGTCTCATAGGATATAAAAAATAAAAAAGATAACTTAACGCAGAATTGAGAAAGAAAAAGAAAGACAACCTTCGGGCATCAACAAAAAAGTAATAGACAATTGGGAATCACCATTTTAGTCAGACAGTCGATTTGTTATCATTCGACCATTCGACCGTAACGTTCTACTAATGATGGCTTTTTTGGTTAGGTTAGGTTAGTAGGTACTATAATGAATTGATACAAATGAAATGAAAAATATGTGTTCGCTTGATAAATGACGAGTGACAGCTACCCGCATGTCCTTAAAGTAGCTGCCGTACATAATTGAGCCCTTCTAATGGTTCAAATTAAATATTCAACAATCCTTCAACTATAAACATGACATGAATTTACATGTAAGGTCTTGCAAAGGAAAACAACGTAACTGTCTATAAAGTTTACAAAAATACCTACTCAAAATGTCCAACCGAACGCGTGCGTATCAATATCGTTGTAACGCCTGCGTGCCGTGCACACAATAGGTATCCAGTATCCACCATAGAAACAAAGCGCACGTCGCGTGTACCTAGGTAGTCACATTTCTTAGCGGTTGACCAGTTTCAAACAATTTCGCTGTGCCTCGAGACAGTCTACGCCCGTCCATCTGGCCCATTGCGCTGTGCGAACAAATACTATACTGTTTTTTTTTAAACTGCTCGCACTCACTGCGGACTATTGAAAAAAATACCATGAGTCCGCAGTGCGCAATGCTGTCCACCTTCGGCCAAGATACTCATGCAAGCCACCGCCAGTACATGTGACTGTACCTTGCTGCGCACGCATTCTTTTGTGGCCCGGGCTTCTCGAATGTTCTCGAAGTCTCTCGAACAATTCTCCCATTAGGTAGACGACCAATTGACTGGGCAGAGCAGAGTGCGGGCGCAAACGTATTGTTTCAATTACGACAATTGAACCAAGAATATACTAATGGATAGGGCGGTAAAATAGAACTTATTCAACATGCGGCGTCCGCAGTCGATTGATATAGCATAGGGAAACAATCGTTGTAAAACCAAGTAAACCTCTACTTATGGATGTTATTCGCTCTGTATTTGACAGCGCATAGCTACTTTAAGATAGGTTCAGTGGCCAGCAAAAGTAATCAAAAACTCAATAAACCATAGTCCAACTGTCCATAATCATCTGTACAAGTGTACAGTCAGTCAGCATTCAAATTCTAAAGTAGCTTGGCTTTTTGGTACCTATACAGCTTGTCGTACCGTACCCAAACTGAAACCATTACCACTCTCAGTTTATCATTTTAGGTAGGTACGTACATCGCTGTGACGATGGATACTTAACTACTACTACTACAGCCTATTTTGCGTCCCACTGCTGGGCACAGGCCTCCTCTCATCACGAGAGGGTTTGGGCGATATTCCCCACGCGGGCCCAGTGCGGATTGGGGACTTCACACACATCTTTGAATTAATTCGCAGATGCGTGCAGGTTTCCTCACGATGTTTTCCTTCACCGAAAAGCACAGTGGTTAATTCAAATTGAATTTCGCACATAAGTAAACTTAGAGGTGCGAGCCGGAATCGAACCCCCGACCCTCTGCATGAGAGGCGGTAGGTCGAGGCCACCACGGCTTCACTTTTGCCAAGCCACTTTTGACGGTGATCCTACTCGGTCTCATTCTTAGAATTTTGGTACTTGCTTCTGCCCGCGACTTCGACCGAGTAGAATTCGGTTACCCCTATTTATTAGTGTTCCCCCGGGACTCGAACTACCTATATCCACACTAAATTTAAATCTGTCTAGCGGTTGAACGTGAACAGGTAACAGACAAACAGTTACCTTCGCATTTATAAAAATAATTAGTATGGACAGTATAGTGCCGAAGGCTCGGTCAAAGGGTGTAGTTTTAAAACCGTTCTCTTCGTGTCTAGCTCACATGATGGACCAAAATAGTACTGCCATAAAAAAATCATTAGTCTGGCCAGTTAGCACGGGTTCTGGGAGGAGTGGTCTGTCGCGGTTCTTATCTCTATGATGGATGGATTAAGGTGAGGTGGGACTACGGGTAGATCTCCTATAACCGCAGTTCAGCCGTCACTGTCAGTCGGGCAACGAGTGAAAGAGAAAGCGCAACGCACAGAACGCCCGATTTAGTTAGTATTTAACACGTTTTAATTTCTATAAAAATACCGTCTAAAAACATGGCACTTATAAAGCTGTCAATTTATGCATTCAATATGGATCATTTTTCTGTTATGTTTAGTTTTACACTGCTAGATATAATAAACTGGAGTAAAGTTGGAATAAAGGTCCGAGTTAGAGGTCACTTTGGAATTAAATTGTACCGAGCGAAGTTTCGTGAAACGTGTAACGAAAGTTGTCAAATTAAGGATGATATAATCAAATATAACGTATGATTTTTTTCATATTTTTAACTTTTAACAATTCTTATAAAAGTATGATCTTACATGAGCAATTTGACGATGCTGGGTCAGGGAATAGCCTTAATAATAAGGTTTCAATTTTTAGTCTGTAAGTTTATACCTAAGTAAAATTGCGGTGCACAAACCGGGTTCATGTTTCTGACTACAACTAAACTTAAGATCACAATGTAGGTATAATGAACAAGTTATGCAATAAAGATTTATGATTTAAATTAGTACTTACCAATCTATGAAGGTAAATCTCAACTAGGTACAGAGTAGGTACCTACTGACTATACGAGGATAATGTATAAGTAACTATTTATAGGTATGATATGTGAACCTCACCATAAAAGGTTACCTACGTTCCTGGGCAGTTTCGTTCGCTCTCCTACTTTACTGTCCGTATCCCACCGTTCAAATTACAATGCCAGTAATGGTAACGTAGAACCTTTAGGTAAACTATGCATTAGTAAGCAGGTAGCTACATGACGACATACTTAGTGCATCGCAATGCACAGTAACTACTTATGTATATGTAGGTATATCTGTTATGCATATTTGTATGTTGAACGAACGTTCGATGACCTATACGGCCTATAGGTACCCACCTAATGTGATTTATCTTAGCGATTTTATATTTATTTGCGAATACCGGTTTAAACTTTGAATGTCGACATGTCGACCGACCGTCGGTAGTATACCTACCTATTATACTAGTTTCTTATAGAAAACTCTAAATGATGACGATCAGCTTTAAAAAAAGCTTGGCTGTTTTGTGCTTTGCCAACGAACTAAATTTAAAGTGGCTTGATATTAAGTATCTTATTATTGTCTACAGAAGTCAGGCAAAGGACTTTTGCAAGTCATATACTCATAAAAATATTATGACAGAACGTCCACTGCTGGACATGGGCTCCCCAAGTGGCTCCACATAGACCGGTCCTGTGCCTCTCGCTTCCAACGGATTCCCGCGACCTTAGAGGTCGTCGCTCCATCTTGTTCAAGGCCTCCCAACTCGCAACAACCTACCACTCGATTAACAAAGAATCAACCACCGTGTGTGTATATTATTAAGCAAATGAAAATTTCGGATTTCTGAAGTGCCAGCTACTTGCGGTGCTGACTGTAGCTACATATACCCTGAAAGTCTTATATCCATATTAATATTATAAATGCGAAAGTAATTTAACTCTGTCTGTCTGTCTGGCTGTTACCTCTTCACGCTTCAACCACTGGACCGATTGAGATGAAATTTGGCATGGAGATAGTTGGGGTCCCAGGAAAGGCTACTTTTATCCTGGAAAAACGCACAGTTCCCGCGGGAACGCGATAACCGAATTCCACGCGGGCGAAGTCGCTGGCAGAAGCTAGTTTTAAGGTACCTATAGCAGATTGCAATACCTAAATATCAACTTCGTTTGAAGAAGTATCAGATATCGACTGTGCTCCCTGAATATTATTTAGTAGAGGTACTTTAGTATTATTACTTATTCTGTGGTAGAGGCAGAGTAGAGGACATCAGTAGGTTTCACTGTTTCATGTTCAGGTTTTTTTTTCATTAATATTTATTTTTATTTTACGGATAGTTCAGTTATCACTTCACAAAAAAAGTTTAGTCAAAATATTTTTCAGTATAGGTACCTACTTAATTACTTACCTATTTCATGAAAAAAATACTCGATAGCTACGGGTTTATACAACTTAGAAGGCGCGTGGATTAAGCGATTATAGACTCTGGGTCAACGGCTTAAGTACTTCGTCGCGCGCCTTCTAAGTTGTGTCATGCTATACTCGAATCCACTTCCACATCATATTCTTTCAAGGTTTAATGTTTACTAACACGACTGCATAAAATAGCATCTTGAAATTCTTTTCAAAATTTCGTAAACATAAACAGGAAGCTGTAGTTACAGCTGTAGCTACATAGGTAGGTACAGACAGACATACTGTGAACTCGGTTTAAAAATAAACGAACCGGTCGGCGTTCACTTTCTCGCACCATGGAAAACTACCAGCACAACGTACAGACTGCCATTTCGCAGACAACATTACTATAGTTGAGATAGAACCATGATTGCATGCTATTCTGGGTGATAGAACCTATTGCATGAATTTAATAGCGACTGTTCATATGTAAGAATTCAACGGGTGCACGAGTCGACAGCGAAGGATTTTTTAAACAAAAAGTTCAAGTATATATTTTATTCTAAACCCAACGAAAGCCTCGTATAAAATAAATCACAAAAAATTCAAATTCAATCATGAAGTCTTTTAGTTGTTTAATTTTTTGTGAATGAAACCACAACCAAGATATTTCTTGTAGATAAATAAATTAGCAACAGATACATAATTAAACATATCATATGGATCAAGCTATAGTGACATTTATTACAATTGTATAAGAACTAACGCTGTACCCAGTTTTAATGGATACCCTATGTGCGAATAACTTGCTCGGTATTCTCTGTATCTTGTTCTTTTTTGCTTAATTTATGGTTTACCTCGGTCTCTATAAATAAACATTGAAACCAGTCTTGTAAAATCTTATGCTTACAATATAGGCTTATATCGTAGGTAGGTATTTCTCCTTTGAATGGCATTAACCCGTCTACCTGCCAGAGGAATTCTTAGTAGGCAATTGAGATACTGTGCGATTTTTTTTATAAAAACTATGTTAATAAATCACCCAGAGGGCAATAATGTTTGACATTTAGTTGGTTAAAAACGAATAATAATGATACTCGGGAGCTTTATTTCAGTAAATTAGTAGTTATCCTTACGTTGTATTTTGTATAAATTAATAAAATTTAACTATTAATAGGGATGACGACAGGGTGAAGAAATCGAAATTCTAATTATTCCGTCAGTCAGGTAATAAAAAAATATTAGACACGTATTTTTTGTTTTATCAAATTAACAAAGAATGACTGAGTTAAAACCCATTAAAGTTGGAGAGTGGGGGCTAACTACGTCACCGTTAGGTGTAAATCGTACCTAACCGTGACGTCACGCGACATTTCAACTCAATATATCTCCGTATAAATTTGATTACGTTGAAAAAGAAAAAATATGTGTCCAATACTTTTCAATAATCTTCCTGATTGACTAAGAAAAAAAAAGTTGTCGTCTCCCCTATTGTATTAAACAGCGAGAATTTTCCAAAGCAAAATGCCTCCTTATCGCACGTGTGCCTTACGACAGAGACGCCACTTGTTTGCCTTTAATAAAATTATTAGCAAGTTTATATGCACTTAGAGGGATCACACTTTACGATACAAATGATAAGGTATTGTAGACAATTGTCATATCTACTGATTAATTGCTACGCCGCACAATTGTTAAACTAAATGGGGGTAATCTGCCTGTCTGGAAAATCCAGTGCGGAATAAATAGGAAAAAAAATGTTTGACTCTATGTCCATGCCAAACAGGCGACCGAGCAAGCGCGGATCCAGGGGGTCATGGGGATCATGACCCCCTTCTCGGCAGGACTAGGTCTACTGATATCATTTATTTTTAACCCCTGATGCAAAAAAGGGGGGGGGGGGAGTTGTATGACGTGACCCCCCCTTGAGTCAAAAGCTGGATCCGCCCTTGCGACCGAGCTTGCGCAGATGATTTTCTCAGTTAGATCGTTTTTTTGCCCCCGTAAAATCGTTAAGTCGTTTCAGAGATGGTTGGTATATTATTAGAAGTTAGCGCATTTAAAGTACAACTTACAAGATGCAATTTATTAATAACTCTCCGTTTAATAGCACTAGGATAGCATTTAGGTGCAGTCTGTGGAGCACTCAAGGAAATTGAAACACGATCTACCTTTTTCGCTCTTGTCACAATGAAAATAAAGGCGTAGAGGGTACGCGGTTTCAATTTCCTTGAATGTGCCTTATATACTTAAATTACCATCTATTCTTACTAATATTTAAAATAACTTTAGGTATATGTGGTGTGTGACTGCTGTCTCATCACGCTTAAACCGCAAGACTAATTTTGATGGAATTTAGCATGATACTTGAGACTCTTTTTAGGGTTCCGAAGTCCACAAGGAACCCTTATAGTTTCGCCATGTCCGTCCGTCCGTCCGTCTGTCCGCACTATTGCTCGGAGATGCTTAGGTCTAGAGAGCTGTAATTTGGCATGAATATGCATATTAGTTACGCTGACAAAGTGGTAGAATAAAATTTTGAAATATTTTTTTATAGGGTACCTCCCCTACTCGTAAAGTGGGGATGTAATTTTTTTTTCTTGCGTACCCCATGGTGCGGCATATCGTTGAATAGGTCTTAAAAAAATATTGTGGGTTTGTTAAAACCATTTTTTGATTAAGTGATGCGTTTGTGAAATATTAAGCTTTAAAGTGCTATTTTTTGTTAGAGTCACGTGTCCCCCCCCCCCTGCCAGCTAAATGGTGGTATTTGGATAGCTGAAAAAAATCACGGTTGTGGCATATATAACGTAGTTGAAAGGAAAACTATCAGAGCTAAGTAGGCTGTACAAACTTACGAGTAATAGTCGACCAACTTATAATGATGATTTTTCTCGAGCGGCAGGGGCGTCGGGCGGGCACGTCATATCACAGGCTAGCTAGATGCTAATAAGTCTTAGAAAGGTACTGTGGGCATCCTCAACTTCGGAACCCTATAATTTGCGCGTGGCCCGACACGCACTTGGCCGGTTTTTATTTAAAGATAAAGATACGAAAAAACATGTGTTTTATTTGATTAATCATCCTTAATTTGACAGCTTTCGTTACACGTTTCACGAAACTTCGCTCGATACAATTTAATTCCAAAATAACCTCTAACTCGGACCTTTATCCAACTTTGCTCCAGTTTATTATATCAAGCACTATAAAACTAAACATAACAGCAAAGACATCCATATTAAATGCATAATTTGACAGGTTTATAAACGGCATGTTTTAAGACGGTATTTTTATAGAAATTAAAACGTGTTATATACTAACAAAATCGGGCGTTTTGTGCGTAGCGCTTTCTCTTTCACTCGTTGCACGACTGACAGTGACGGCTGAGCTGGGTATAGGAACGGCCTTAAGTACTGATAACGTTCTGCGTCAAAGGCGTCATTAATGCTCAAAATTAATATCGCACCGGTGTCATTGTCTGACCATTTGTAGGTATTATTTAGTTTAAAACCCCGAAATTAGTGCCAACACACACAAACGGACGGCCGCAATCTTTAATTAGAGCTAGATATACGAGATGTGTCTATTTGCAACCGAGCACAATTTTCAGTAGGATTTCCTTATAAATCCTACACATGAATATAGGTAATTACAAATTTCCTTAACACTATAATATTTTTCAATATTGCACAATAAACCAAGTTTTGCAACTAATTTTAAGCCGTTTATTACCTTTATGTCAGCTATTAGTTTTTTATTATACTTAAGCCCAGGCCACACGGAATGCGTCTGCAGCACGTCTGCGGCTCGCTCGCCTGTAGAGATCTTCTACTATCTAAAGTCCCGCGCCTTCACATTTCAAAACGCTTCAATGTATTTAAAAAGCACCACCAACACTCTCAACACATGTGTGCGAGCTGAGACAGCCATCAACTATGCGTTGAGAGTATACAATACAATACAAATACTCTTTATTGAACACCACACAACAGAGAAAAAAAGAACAGAACAAAAAAGATCAGGAAAACATGTTGTTAGGTATACAGCAGGCGGTCTTATCGCTAATAGAGTGATCTCTCCCAGACAACCTCCAGGAGTATTGGTGGTGTTTTTTAAATAATAACAAAAAAAAATAAGCTTTTTGAAATGTGAAGGCGCGGGACTTTAGATAGCAGAAGATCTCTACCGCCTTGCGAGCCGTGCGTGCGGCGGTAGGTACAGGCGAGCCGCAGACGCGCTGCAGACGCATTCGGTGTGGCCCGAGCATTATTATACATACATGCTTTGTTAGATTGTGTCTGACCAGACGTTGCAAAGCATTTGAAACTGTCTCCTATGCGGTTAGTAACATCAACCTTATTCCCACAGCCCAAGTACGTTTTCAAGTGCACGATTTGCTCATAAAATAGGTACCTATGCTAGCAAGATAAGGAAAACAGAAACAAACACGTTGCTATGTGTGTCAAGTTATTGTCGATTCCGCCGAGTCGCGATCTCCACGCACACGCGCGCTCAAAATAATTCACACTCACGCGTATTTAAAAAAAGAAAACTATGGACGTATGGAGGATGGTATACCTACAAAGTAAGTTCCTAATCAAACCGATACTGCTCCAAAGAATATGCATCGCTGTACATACAGATTAACAATTATCATTATCACACATAGATAACTAAATAAACGTAAACACCACAATCAAAACGCTCGCTAACAACAAAGGAACGTTTTACCGGTGTCCATTCATAAACGTGACGCCTGCCTATTTATAAAAAGGCACATTGCAGGCGCTAAACGGACTGTAAATCTACAACAACATTTCGCGTTAACTCGCAATGTTTCTAGGACGTTACCTTTAGAGTGAGACGGCGTCGCACCGGTTACTTGGACAGTTCGGCTGAGCACTGGTTCGAAACACAAGCGGCGGTCCCGACACACGTGCGCTGCGAGCGGCAAGCTTGACACATCTGCTGGCTACGACAAGCACGAGACGCGAGCGCTAAACCCGCGCCTCTCACCATAGAACCGCATCTTTGTCCACACTTTAATTTACTCTATCCCACACACGTTCACTCCCTAGGGAGGCGAGACTACGAATGCTTCTTATCACACAGTGATAAACACTGTTTACTCCACGAATACCTAATTGTCGTTGTAAAAGTTTATTGCCGCGATTCGAGTGGAATTTTACGCATCTCGCCGTTTAAAAATATATGTTTTTTGTATATTTTCGTGCAGCGAGAGAGATTTCCACGGCGATTCGCGGTGGAATGGCTCCCGCGGGTTGTATTTTCGACTTTGTCAATTCGCCAGGGTTATCGGAGAAGGTCGCAGGCTGACGGCCCCAAAATGATAAGGTTACGAGGGTTCCGCTGGTCAGACTCGGCTTTCTTTCTACAATCTCTATTATCAAAGATAAGATTAGATAGCAGACTTGAGAGCATTGATTTAATCCTTACCTACAGTGAGTGCGGTTCAACTCAGAAATCTAAATTATATGAAATATGTTATGGCACGAAACAATTAATATGACCAGCGGATTAAGCAATAATATAGTATTTTACGTCACTCTTGGCCATAAAGTGGGATTTTCTGCTCGCTACGCGGAGAGAAAATCTCACTTCTTGGCCAAGCAAGACGTGAAACTTTTGACAAACCACGGGCGGTAATTCGTAAAGCCCCAGATCGCATATTTATGGGTCGGGCCACAGAAACCGGCGATCTGGGACATTTACCAATTCACCACCCTAGGTCTGTAATGTACTATTGTTAATTTGTTAATAACTTAGGACCAACGCTGCACGGGATATTAGTTGTTTCATGCTGTACTGTACCTAGTTCTGAGTTTTCTAGAACCATATCGCAGTTAGAGCAATTTAAAATGCAAAAGTACTTTCATTCAACGTACTTACCTACTACGTTACTGAATTCTAATGAATAAAACTGCTGTGAACTTGAATTTTAAACAGGTGAAATAAAGCAAACATCAACGTTCAATTTACAATACCTATTTATGTTTGGCTTTATGTATAGTGTACTCGTAGATGCATATATTATGTACTTAGGTGAATATAGCTCATAAGAAAGCTAACTAAAGTGCTAGAATCCAACTTCCAGAATGAATAAAAGTGAATAGTTTCTGCTTTGTTTTTCCCGACACCGATTTTCTTATGTCTGCTCAATTTATTTAGTAAACTGCATCTGAATTATGAAAAATATTATATTACCTATGTAACTGGGGCTCTATGAAAATGTAGGTATGCAATTAATGTTGTTACAGAGGTCGTGACGGCTGAGCTGCTGATAATTCTGTGAATGACGGCATCGGCATCCGGTGAACTATAAATGGAATCATTTAGGAATTACATTCAACAACTAACTCCATCTATACTCTACCTATAGGTACCCCCTTGCTACATTTAAAATAACCATTTTTCTAGTGGTAGGGCCGTGTGCTAGGTCCGTCCGGGGAAGTAACACCGTCTTTCCCCGCTACTAACTGACATGAAATCCTATTTTCGTCCCACTGCTGGGCACAGGCCTCCCCTCATCATGAGAGGGTTTGGGCTATAGTCCAGTGCAGATTGGAGACTTCACACACATCTTTGAATTACTTCGCAGATGCGTGCAGGTTTCCTCGGGATGTTTTCCTTCACCGAAAAGCTCATGGTAAATTCAAATTGAATTTCGTACGTAAGTAAACTTAGAGGGGCGAGCCGGAATCGAACGGCGGTGGGTTGAACCACTAGGCCACCACGGCTTTTTACACCGGCTTTCCCTGCTAACCTGCCACCAAATAGCAGTGCTCGCACTGTTATGTTCCGGTATGGGGCTTAACTTAAGGCAGCCGGTGAAATTTCTGGCACAGAGGCATTCCATCTTAGGCCTCAGGGTAGGCAACGCATTCGAGATCTTATGGTTTCTTACTGGGGATCAAAGGATTTCGGTGTCCATGGGCCGCAGTGACAACTTACCATCAGGTGGCTGTGCGCTCGTTTGTCTATACCATCGAGATAAAAAAATAAGAAAAAAGTCGTAACGTTCGGCATCTACCTACCTACTCGTCATCAATTCATCTCTTTTTTCTAGTCGCGTGCATTTCGCAGAACGCGAACTAATTAAACAAATAATTAGATTCATAGCAAACAGCGTTCCTAGTCAGCGAATGAAGCTGACCCAATTGCATCATCGGCATCGGTATAATATTCCACTAGACTGTATTTTCATGTGACTACTGATTACTGATTAGGTATGCTCTGAATTATTATAAATCTATTCTAATACTATAAATGCGAAAGTAACCTTGTCTAAGCTGTCACCTCCTCTTCACGGTTTACCACTCGATCGATTTAGATGAAATTTGGTATGGAGATAGTTCAAGTCTTGGGGAAGAACAGAATACTTTTTAATCCAGAAAAAGGCAAAGTTCCGGCGAGACGGCTACTGCTACCTACTACTACTACAGCTATTCGCGTCCCACTGCTGGGCACAGGCGTCCTCTCATCACGAGGGTTTGAGCTATAGTCCCCACGCGGACCGATTTCCTCGCGAGCAATGACTTCAGGTTAATATTGTACTTATAGGTTGATCCCACAGGATTTTCTAACAAAGTGGTCCGATTTCACAGCCCTTGACTATCTATTACGAAATAAGTCTATCATTAGTCAAGTAGGTATATGTATGTTCCCTTTTCGTGGATAAACTGCACATACGCTGATAGTTAAAACTGTTAGATAGTTTTTACCTTTGAATCGGATATTATGTAGATTTATTGGAACGGAATAATACAAACTTGAAAAGTATTTAAACGGGAATCCGGACGAAAAATACTACAAAACCATTTGTAAATAGTATATCTCAAAAGTGGGGTAATCTCATTTTTTTTTCATTAAACCACAAAAACATTTACAATGTTTTTGGAGTTGCCTGTTCAATGTTCACACGCAAACTGTAAGCTGAAAGTGTAATTGCCATTCATAAATGCGCAGGCGTTGAGTAAATTCATACAATCTTGTTATTGTTAACTTTACAATGTGTAAAATTATAAATCAATAAATAAAAAATCGGCTGTTTAGGTTATGCTTACAGTAGAACGAAGATAGATAAGTACGCTTATATTAACACGTAATTTATTATCTGTATCAGAAACGTGATATAAACTTGAAAAAAAAAATTCAGCATTGAAGCCTTAAGTTGTTAACTTGATCTTACAAAGAATGGTCCATTTATGACATTAAATAAATGTCACTTTGTTTGTTATCTATCCGGCTTCTATGCATTTCCAATGGCTAATTTGCATCTTGGCCAATCTAGATACCAGCCACAATCAACCACGCCTATCTTGCTACCTTCGCCTACTTGAGCCTTGGAAAATTCTGCCACCATAGTTGCTTGAGATCATAGCGTGAGAAACATGTCTCTATAGGCTTGCTCTATACATATAGAGCAAGCCTATAGAGACATGTTTCTGCACTTAGTGTACATTTCTGTGCAAAACCAACTCACTTAGGAGAGTCACTTGATTTCCCAACAACATTTGAATTCAATGTCTGATTTAATAACTTTAGTCTACTAAACAAGGAAGATTTCTGGAAATCAATACTCTCTTTGCTTGATTTTAAATTTTCATCCTGATTGTTAGCACCAACAGCGTTTGGCATTTCCCTGGTTGGTTGATGGTTTGTAGGAATGGTTTCCTTTGGTTGCTCCATGCTGCAAACTTCACTTGGCTTCTTCAGTGAATATGTCTTTATGCTAATAGGAGGGAAAGAATGATCATTGTGCTCGTACTTATGCTGCAGTAGCATATCCAGACTTGGTAATATTTTATGACACACATCACACTTTTGATTTTTATGTGTATGAACCTTCATGTGTCTTTTGTAATAAATGTACTTGACAGACATGTAGGGGCAAATGGGGCAGGAATATGCTTTTCGTCTCTCTAAGTCATCATATTTGTTGTGAACGGATTTCATGCGTTCGCGGTTGATAAAGTCTTTCAATATCTGCTGCAGTACAGGACTTTCCTCCATGTGAGGTAATAGATGTCTTGCAAAGCCGACTAAAGTTGCTCTCACCACCGTGCCACAACTGATACAATAACTAGGGATCTCTTCTATTGTGTCATATTTTCCATAAAACTCCATCATATTTCTCTCTGGGTACAGTTGTTCCCGCAGATTTTTTTGATTTTCCTTAGATAATGTACTATTCTTTAGCTCTTCGTGGATTTGCATATGATTACTTAAATCAATTTGTTCTATAAATTGTCGCAAACATATATCACAAGAGTAGGTTTTATATCCAATTTTTGTGTAATCATCCTCCTTCATAATGAAGCCAAAATAAGAAGCGACATTTTCATCATTACTGCGCAGTAGATGTTTAACATGAGTTACCTCGTGACGTTTCAGTTGGTAGCGACGTTTAAACATGTTGGAACTGCAGAACTCACATACGAAAATGAGTTTTCTTGAATTCTTCTGGAACAAAAGTTAAATTAGGGTATGCATTATCTAAAATTCACATTAACCATGTATAAATGTATTAATAGTACATTACAGACTGTAAGTGGTGAATTTGTAAATGTCCCAGATAGCAGGTTTCTGTGAATATGCGATCTGGGGCTTTACGAATTACTGCCCGTGGTTTGTCAAAAGTTTTACGTCTTGCCTTGGCCAAGAAGTGAGATTTTCTCTCCGCGTAGCGGGCAGAAAATCCCACTTTATGGCCAAGGGTGATGTAAAGTATATTTATTACGTTTTGTGTTTGTTTCTTCTGCACATCTTAGTACAGAAGACCGCCTACCAACCTAGTTTGTTTTCTTCATCTCCACTATCCAAAGGTTGTCTGGTAGATATCGCCATTAAGTGATATGACCACCGGTTGTATGCCATACTTTTTGTGTAATTACATTATTTCTGTACTGTTCCTTGAATTTGTGGGGTTCTATAGTGTATTGTATTGTAACTATTTAGAAACTTTAATATAAACCAATGCTTTAAGCCTTTAAGCATTTTACTCACTTTCATAAGTTGTTCAAGTAACTCCTTTCTTAAAGGGAGGCGTTCAAGCTTAACAAAACAGGATTTGAACAATTTAATATCACATTGAACGGGGTCTTGTACAGGCTGCTCCGCTGAAACACAGGCGTCCTGTTCTGTGACACCTGAAGCACAAAATAAACTAATTTTCAACACTCAACTGTATATTAATGATATGTCAGATAAAAACTAGATAAACAATAAAGTTTTGATGATTTGTTGAAGTTTGTAGTAGGTACATTTGATATAGCATATCTACTACTACTGCTACTACTACAGCCTATTTGCGTCCCACTGATGGGCACAGGTCTCCTCTCATCACGAGAAGGTTTGGGCTATAGTCCCCATGCAGGCCCAGTGCAGATTGGGGACTTCACACACCTCTTTGAATTAATTCGCAGATACGTGCAGTTTTCCTCACAATGTTTTCCTTCACCGAAAAGCACAGCGGTTAATTCAAATTAGCTTATTATAATGCGAACCAGAAGAGGCCCCTCACGGAGCCAGCCCTGACAGTAGTCTCCATAAACATAGAGGGCTTTTCGAACGACAAGGCAACTCTCTTATCGGAGCTCTGCCGCAGGACCCGATGCAACATCTTATGCGTCCAAGAAACGCATCGTGACATTGGCCATGTCCGGCCATACATCCCCGGACTCACCCTTGTCGGCGAAATTCCACACCCCAAACATGGCAGCGCAGTTTTTGTTCGCCCAGACACCCCAGTCCTATCAGTCTCATGCCAAACGGGAGCGAAGAAGAAGAATTCAAATTGAATAGATATAGCATATGTAACTGTTGTATTATGCTTAAATTTGCATACCACCAAACCTAACCTAGCTAGTGAAAATGTGAGGCCAAGGATTTTGTAAAGTAAAAGGGCTTAAGCTTGATCGTAATCAAGCACCAAATTTATAACTACTACTTCAGCCTATTTGCATCCCACTGCTAGGCACAGGCCTCCTCTCATCACGAGAGGGTTTGGGCTATAGTCCCCACGCGGCAAATTTATAAAATGGCCATTTAATTCATTTCCAGTATGTTTACATGTTTTACTAAGTAAAAAAAAATATATGAAACACACCTTGGAATGTGGAGGAGATATTTGGCGTCTGCAGTAGTTCAGGCCCTATTTCCAGCTCGCACTTGACCTCATGTTCAGTGAGGGACTTCTCTCCAGGCCCCTCAATCAAGTCTACTTCGAATTCTAACTCCTCTTTCACGTTCACGAATTCCAGCGACATGTTTCGCTTATTTACGTTATGATTCTTTACCTGCCTCCACAAGAATCAATTTTGTCCTGATAGGTACATTGCCATTTAGTCAGCAATGACGTATTTTATAACTCAAGTTACTAATACTAATACTTATTTCGTAACTAGGAAATGTCTCATTAGGTAAGTTATCTTTCAAGGTTCAATGAATTTTTATGGCTCAATGGTGATCAAATAAGTATTGAACCTTTTAAATAAGTGTCTCCAGGGAAGCGCTATGTTCATATTGAATTTAAATAGATGTAGTTTTCACTCTGAATTAAATTGAAATACAAAAACCACTTTCACGAACAAAAAGACACGTAAAGTTCGTCGGTGTTTGACACAGGCTTGACACCACCTTGACACACGTGTTTGGGTGCGTTCCGTTTTGCGCTCAAAGCGTTCACAACGCTCATAAGTGTCCCGAATTGATTGTCACACTCACGACAGTGTGAGCGCGTTTTTGCACGCTCACGGCACCAACACTAGTAACTGACAATCATTTTTTTTTAATAGGGAATCATGTCCTGTCAAATGTATAGTCAAATGTCACTTTGACGTTTGCGCTCACAGCGCCCATGCCCCGCAGCGTGAGCACCGTGAGCGTCGATCGATGACGTCATCGATGAAGTCATCAATTTCCTGAGCGTTGTGAGCACGCGCACAAAGTGTCCCGAAATACGCTCAAAGCGCTGTGAGCGCAATTCGGAACGTACCCTTTGACTTGACTTTGACATTTGTTTTGACAAGAGAATAATTTACATATTCTGTGGCATTGTGTTTGACCACAGATAATGGGTTAAAAAAGTTAAAGGTGCGTTCACTCATGACCACAGTTTATTGCTTGATCTTGGCAGTAGAAATGAGGATCGGCCGGGTCCTACCAAAATTTAGAGGTCCTAACCCCTTAGGCGGGAGGGGGGGCATGTACAAACTAGGTGAGTGAAGTGTCATTTTCGATGTACTTTTTTGCGCTGAATCGAATGATAGGATCATATGATCAATATTTTGTGAAATATGCAGGATATTCATGAAAACATGAAAACGTTTTTACACTTATCTCACGACTATACAACATAAATGAAACTATTTTATGCATTTGTTATAATTTTGGTATTTATTATCATTTAATTGATGACTGAACCATCTAAATATTTATTTAACATGTTTCAAATTTATCATAAATTAGAAAAGAAAATAAATACGTAATAAATATTAAATATGCAATAAAATTCACTAATTATGTGTGCTATTACCATAATATGCATATTATTTATTATTTGTGCACTTACCTACTGAATTTTAATGTTAACAACATTTCTATGCAACCTTTCTAAGAAAAATAAATATATTACTTACTTACCTAATATCCACTGAACTGAAACACAATATATGTACCTATAAGGATAACACATCCATTTACAAAGTGAAAATAATCACAGCCAATACATTTCATTTATTTTTCTTTACTTATAACAAAACTTTAACACACCTTTTTTAAGCAATAAGCACTAAGACTGATTAAGCATTTATAATCACTTTTTATTTAACAAATAGGAACATTGAAAAGATATACGCAAATCAAATGATTTCTTTTATATTTTTAGGTGTTCAACCACAAACAATCGTCTTATTAGAATAGTTTTATTACGTGGACGTAAAACATTCGGTTCTAGCCAGATCGGTTTTATTTAGCCAACTCTGCCTCGATCGGTATAAAAAGTTAACTTATTTCTAATATTAAACGATATATTTATTTAAATGAAGTAAGTAAAGTAAGCTATTTTGACAAATAGATCGTAAATACAAATACTTACTGAGTTAATAAGTTTATACCTATGACTTGAAATTTAATTTCATTGAAGGAATATCTTTTCAAAGATTGGTTACAAAAAACAGTCGCAAGTGGCAGTTCTGTTGTTTTAATTAAGGACGTCGATTTTATTTTATTGGTATATTTTGATTACATATTAATTATAAGTACTTTTCGTCAGGAGATAACTTACTTACTTTAGAAGAAAATTCAATAAATCATAAGTATAAGTAGATACAGTAAAAATTAATGAACTCCGAAATTGTTTTACAATATACCTAGTTCCATGTTTTAGTACCTTTCTTGAAATGAAAGCCATTTGAATATATTCTATACTTCTAAAGACAAGATCAACCCGTGGCAAGGAAATAACAATTTATGATTAATCTTAGTACGTGAGGATAATCCATATACCTACAATTATCGTATATTTTAAGTATTTTATATATTTTACAATTTTAAATATACCTATCATTTAAGTATATAAGTTTTACAGGTAATTAATTTTGAATATGCTGCCGCCATTATTTATTATAAATGTCTACATATATGTATATACCTATTACTATACATAATACCTTTCGCCTTCGTAAAATAATATTTAAGTTTAAGTGATTCTAAGATTTTTATAGACAGTAAATACATAGAGATCTTCTACTATCTAAAGTCCCGCGCCTTCACATTTCAAAACGCTTCAATTTTTTTATTGTTATTTAAAAAGCACCACCAACGCTCTCAACGCATAGTTGATGGCTGTCTCAGCACGCACACATGTGTTGAGAGTGTTGGTGGTGCTTTTTAAATACATTGAAGCGTTTTGAAATGTGAAGGCGCGGGACTTTAGATAGTAGAAGATCTTCTACTTCGCAAATCAGGAGCAGAAGTGACACGACGCGTTACTTGTATTGTGCGCGTTTTATAATGGGCGCGTTTTATACGGTGTAGTGCGGCGCATAAATAAAATCCCGATAAAAACCTTGCGATGTAAGGTGAAGCCAAGATGAGTACCTCATACGTATTGCTTCTATACTGTACTGCAATAGTACATTACAGACCTAGGGCGGTGAATTCGTTAATGTCCCAGATCGCAGGTGTTTGTGACCCGAACCGAAGGTGAGGGCCATCAATATGCGATCTGGGGCTTTACGAATTACCGCCCGTAGTTTGTCAAAAGTTTTACGTCTTGCCTTGGCCAGAAAGTGAGATTTTCACTCCGCGTAGCGGGCAGGAAATCACACTTTACGGCCATTGGTGACGTAAAAAAAGTTAGGTATAGGATCTTTTGGAGAGCCAAGGTGCGTCGTTCAAAAAGTTGAAACGTGGGGCGTGGTCGTTTCGTATGAGTGACGTAAACACGCATAATATAGGCTTAACACAAGGTATTAATGTGTAGTGTAACCTGTATCCTAAATACCAATTTTTATGTTGCTAGCTTGATAATCAACGAAAGTTTCACCCCCCTATTTTAAGGTCGGGGGTTTTGTAAAACGATGTTTATTCGCTTAATATTTTTATTTGACAAACTAACAGTTGTGACATATTCTAAATCAAGTAGAAAACGAAAGATATTTTATAAAATACATGAAGGTTGAACATCCTCCTAAACCGACACAAAATAATCAATTATAGCAAAATTATAGTTAATTTAGTTACCTAAGAACAACATGGTGGCAAGAGAAAACAAAATAAAACGGTGATCCTAACTGAAAAAATAATCTTACAGCGCCATCTAGTGTTGAGTAGCGACAATCCCAAAAAAATAATTAATCTAATAAATACCTAGGAGTTCTTACTTTCCTGCCACATCTCGTAGTTCTTTCCCGTGCATCTCCTTCGGGAGCACGAGCCTGAGGCTGTATCGAATCTACCTTGTCGAAAGGTACTGGACTCGTAAACTTATTTCGATCCTCTGCCGATATTTCCAGTAAATAGAGCCTTTGTACTATAAACTTCTTAGTTTGTGCCTCACTATCCATACTAGTTAGACAATTGTCTACATAATAAGACTTTCGTAACAGCTGTGCAGTTTCTTTATACTCACCTGTCACGTTGCCTAAGTGATGTTTAAGAGTCGCTGCTAAAAGGAACGGGCTACAAGTGAGACCGAATACGACACGACAATGTCTATAGACTTTCAATTGTTTCAGAGAGTCATCTTCCCACCATAAAAATTTCAAATAGTTCCTGTCCTCTGGTGGTAAACTTATTTGTAGGAAGGCTTTAGCTATATCGGCTGTTTTACCAATTTCGCCTTTCCTGAAACCGATCAACAAATTTGGAATTTTATCTATAAAGTTTACACCCTTTACACATTTTGTAAAACGATGTTTATTCGCTTAATATTTTTATTTGACAAACTAACAGTTGTGACATATTCTAAATCAAGTAGAAAACGAAAGATATTTTATAAAATACATGAAGGTTGAACAGGGGGGGATTTACAAATTTCTTAATATTAATCTTGCCAGTGTGTTAATCCTAGATTACGTATCAAATGTCAGGTTTCTGTGACTTCAGGAAGTACCTAAACATTTCGATGATCATCAGTCAGGTGCGTTGAAAATAAATTATTTAAATATCTAATTTACTTTTACTTAACATAATTAATAAAAACTATAGGTACATTGGCTAATTATATTGATAGTATAACAATATCAAATAGTTTAGTAACATTACATTTAAATAAAGTATATAGTATTTAGTCAAATCAGAACATTAACGAGATACCTACATACCGAGTACATACCTTAACCATTATTGTGTGTAACCAATTTCTATTAACTACAGCCACGCGTGGTTTTTACATGTATACAAGTGAAATAACCTAGATTAGATATATTTTGTAATTAACTATAAATAATAATTCCTACTCATTTTAAAATTGGTGGGTAAAACCTTGCCGATAAAATTGAATTATATCTGAATAAATGAATTAAGTATGCATATAATTTAGATAAACAAATGAGAGTATGTTGCGATTATCAACTCTTTACATAACTTTAATTATAATATAAGTTTTTTTTTTCATTTTAAAACTGATATTTCATATCATCAACAATATCTAGATTTCATTACTGTACTGAAATTTATCTTAAATTATTATGTTTTTAAGTGAAAGAAATAATGTGTAATACGTTAGTACTATTAATAATATTAATATATTCTGTGCCTCCACTAAATTCATTTCATATTGTTAATTACGCACACACGTACGTATTAATACATGAATATATTAATTTTACTATTGTCAGTGGAATTCAAAGTTTCGATTAAATTGACTACTTTTTTTAAATAAAATACTTATAGTTTTACAAATTACATTTAAAATATGCTTTTATTACAAAAAAAGCATACACCGTGAGTTTTCATTAATTCAATATTCTTTTTTCGGGATCATTGGAAGAATAGGTAAAATTGTGTTATTTTTAAATAAAAATTTGCATTGTATCATCCACATAACATTACATAAGTTCACATAACAACTTCAGAATGCAGTATGGATCAGTGCAGTGTTTTACTTCAACTGTTTGTTACAATAAAATTATTGAGAACGATCTTATACTACTAGCTACCTATTTTTTTGTTATTTTAAATCGCAAAGGTCAGAATCAGAAATCGGAATAATAAATAGGTACCTAAGTAGTAGTTTTGAACCGTACACATTATTTTGAAGGCTCAAAGCAAAGTTCTCTAACAAGTACTTTGTTTAAATTAAAAGCGAACTAAATAGATAATAAAAAAATACAGGCCTCTTTAAATGGCATCATTGTCCCGCGCCGCCTGTCTTCTGATCTGGTACGCGCGTACTGGCTGGATGAACGAGATTAGAATGCCAGATACGACGATCCAACCTCCTGCCAGATAGAACGAGAGTTCCCAGGACAACGTCAGGTCGTAGATAAGACCTGAAATTGTAAAGATATAGATTTTATAATTTACAGTAAACGCAACTATTAAATAATATAAACAGTTCAAAGTAAGATTTAATTGTTGCCGTTTCGTATGGCATAAAATTTTGTCAAGGTTCTGAAATTAAACTCTACGTCATGGGTTTATTTATTAATAGTCTAAACTCTTTCAAAGTTATTTATGTATCAAACTATATCCTCACAAAGATCTTTGCTCACCTGAAAGCGGTGGACCAATCAAATGGCCGATACCCTGTGCCAATAGCACCAATCCGTACGCCGACGTGAAATCGTCAAGCGAGACCAGTTTCACCAGCAAACTCGGCGTGAAGGTGAACGAAGCGGCGAACAGCAACCCGAAGGCCGCTACCACGGAGGCCAGGATCCAGTAATTCGCAGCAGCGGGCGGTATAGCAGCTACGGACGCCCCGCAGAGGATGAGGCAGACGGCGTACAGGTTGCCTATTGAAACACTCGGAAAGTCGCCAACCCAGCCAAGGCCCACCTGAAAGAAAAAAAATGTGCATTCAAATCAGTCTTTACACACCTCTTCAACTGTAAACTCACAAAGGCGAAGCTGTAATACATTAATAATATGCACACTTTGTGGCGGTCAATGGCGACGTATGAATAGAAGTCCGTGAGTACATGAATAATCAGTCGCCATTACAGGTAGAGTACCTACTTAGATCCAGTTATTATTCATAAGTCTTTGAAGTCACCAACATGTCTACGGGTAAATAGACACCCGTAGACATGTTGTCGAAGTCAAACGGTACAGGTTTACACAACTTACAAGGCGCGTGGATTAAGCAAAAATAGACTCTGCGTCATCGGCTTAAGTGCTTCCTCACGCGCCTTCTAAGTTGTGTCGTGCTGTACGACGGTACCTACAAATGATGGAATGGAGGTAGGTACAAAACAATATAGGTAATTTTACATTTAAATTTTTAGGCGCGTACGAAGTCGCGGGAAACATAGTAAGGATCTGAAATTTGGCATGCTGGTTCCTTGGGGAGCGTAGGGGAGCACTAAGAAAGGACTTTCCGAAATTCCAACGGGAACGAGAAAAAATGGGATTTTTACATTTTAATGTTTAGGTCGCGGGGATCACCGTAGAGAGCTGAAGTTTGGCTTGCAGGTTCCTTGGGGAGCGTAGGGGAGCACTAAGAAAGGATTTCCCGATATTCCCACGGGAACGGGAAAAATTAAATTATAATCCTAGATTACAAACACTTTCAAGAAACACGTTATGCAGATTACCTTCTGTTAGATTACCTGCCTATTGTCCAGTAAAAAGGAAATGATTGATGAGTTCCCTAAAACATTCTTTAAACCAGTCTGATATTACCTAAATAATGAATTTTGGCACTAAACTATTTATTCATAAGAGATTAATGAATCCGAGAAAAAAAAGGAAAAATCTATACATATAATAAATAATAATTCTGTAGAAGTCGCGGCTGAAAATTGAAAATTAAAAGAAACTATCAAGTCAAAGGGACTATATGAACGATACTGAACACAAAATAACGATTTTTAGAAAAAAATACTGTATGTATGTATGTATGTATGTCCGGATTTAACTCGAAAACTACTGGACGGATTGAAACTAAATTTGGCATGGGGGTAGTTTATAACACTGGTCAACATATAGGCTACTTTTTATCCCGAGGAAATGCATAGTACCCGCGGGAAGGCTATTAACAAATTCCACGCGGACGAAGTCGCGGGCAGAAGCTAGTAGGTAACTAAAATAACAAAGCAATATCATGGAAGCGCCATCCATTATTTGAGGTATAAAAGCTTTGCCAAATTGCTGGAAGGCGGAAGGTTCGGTAAATTCTCTCTAATGTGTTGTGAAAATAAGGTTTGATTATTAATGTATAACGTGGGGTCAAGGTCGAATAGGCGCGCTCTTGGCACGAAGCCAAGTCAGCGAAGTAAATTACATGTATTTTTCATTGATTAAATTCTTAAGGCTATAAGTAAGTAAAGACGTTATAAGATACAATTCATTGAAAATTTTAATGAAAAATACGACGTTATAACAATATGATGTCCATCAAGCGTACGAATTCCATCAAGATACATGCAACTAGAAATTCCCATATAAATCAATAACGGCTAAGCTAAGTTGTTGACCTAGCACGTGGGAAATCCGAAGGCTACGTCATATATATTGCGTACTTTGGGAAACACATACGTAACGCGCAAATAACATACATACTTACCTATGCAGCCTATGATTTCGAATGAGTGACAGTAAGTAAATAAGTCTTATTTACTACACTAGTATAATTTTATATCCCTTGTTGTCACTTTTTTATCATGGACACGGTAGCAGCATCGCAATACATATTAAATATTATCCTATCTTTGCCTATAACAAAAATTGCACCTATATCACATCTAATGGAAAGCGCAGGACATCTGGATGTAGGTCACAGGATATATTGATTCATAATTCTAGGAACCGAGGACGCGTATTTATAGCTGGTTGTGATCACTATACTTAGGCAGGCCACAGAAAATTTGAAACCTACTTATTAAATCTCTTTGAACTCTGAGATGACTCGATATCTTCAGTGATACTCTATTTATATTCCGTTCCGCTCCGCTGGTATTTATGACATCAATGTTATTATAAATGATCGGAATCCTAAAAGCCTATGCTGAAATGAGAAAAAAATGTACTCGACTAGTATAATTTGCAGTAGGCGTAATATATCATCATGCATGACCATCATCAATTTCCAACGACATTAATTAAATGCTATCGTTAAAGTTACTCTACGATCACACTCACTAACATTCTTACACTTTATGCCTTAATAAAGCCGACTGTTCGACTCATTTGGTAATAAAAAAATGATGAGACAATAAGTTGAGTAACTTTAGCAAAGTAAAAGAAAATTATTGTATTATTTTATTGTAAGTATACCAGAATCTTACTTTTGCTCATTTTGATATGTATAATAAGGCTAAATACAGCTTTTTCAAAATACTTATCTGAGAAATATTTAACAAGTGTGTCAGTAAAAGGTGGGTTTCAAAAATATAGTGCAACTTTGAGATAAGTAAATAAATCAAATTTTCATCAAGCCGAAGAAATTAGTATTTTTTAAGTTACATGTCAATAAATCAACAATCTGTTATTAATTTCTGATGTCGTCAATATAGGTTATTGTATTAACAATGGTTGAGTCGAGGCACAACTGATAGCATAGCACCAACCAAAAACGATGAAGACGCAATGCAACTGAATAATGATTTCAAGAGACTCACCATTCCAATAGTGTTGGTGATCCCAATCAAACTCAGCATTACAGCGCCATCGTCTTCGGAGTAGCCTTCCTGGATCATGTGCTCGGCCAGGTAGAAATACGGCACGATGAACCAGATGAAGAGGATGATGGTGCCAACGCAAAGCAAGTTGAACGTCATCTTCTTGAAGAGAGACACGTTGAACATGTCAGAGACGCAGATTAGGCAGTCTTCGAAGAAATTCTAAAAAGTAAAACGATGAAAATAAGGATTTATTAATAGACTAAAAAGATACGGAATGATTTTGTCGATAAGACCAATCCTAATTAAGAAGAACTAATGTTAAACAGTATCAGAATTATATTCAGTCAATACACCCTTAGGGGCCGTTCAAGTATTACGTAAGCACCAAGGGGGGGTTGGGGGGTCTCTGTTTTGCTTATTTTGGATGACATGGGGGGTAGGGGGGTCTAGATGATGATTACGTCATCGTTAGTTATTTACTTTTTTACACGAATGGCAACCCTCACATTGTCTATGCGTGAAAACGAAACGCATTTTCGGGGATTCCCGCAAATAATGCATGTTTAGGCATTCGCTATGAGAACCGATTAGGGGAATTACCGCGCATTAGGGAAATTACCGCGCGCTATTCACTTGTCTAATTAATGCATCTATTTTATTATATTATTTCTGATTATAATATTTTGTTCCCTTACTCTATGTGTATCAGTTAAACCTAATCTTTCCATGGATTTTCCTATTTTTAAAATGACAATATAAAAAAACATTTATAACTAAAAATGTTTACGTAAGCATAGGGGGAGGGGGTAAGAGCTTTGCTTACTTTTGATGACAAGGGGGGCGGGGGGGTAAAAAATGGTAAGAAATCTGCTTACGTAATACTTGAACGGCCCCTTATCAATATTCTTACCTCTTCATCATCATTAATAGTGACCATTGAGTTCTTGAAAATATCTGGGCACGACGACGCTTTCAATCTGTACCCATTGATGTTCAACATCGCATTCCTATGTCCAATAGAATTCAGAGGCATCTTCAAATCTTTCAGGTAATGATGGTTTACTGACAGCTGCTTCTTCAGCCAGTCTTTCCTGTCCCCTTTACTGTCCTGCTTGCTTAAAACACAACGATCCTCTTTAGTTTCAGATTTCGACTTCTTCAACACACGACCAGCGTTCGGATTTTTCAATTGATAATCTACTGTCTTCCTGATCTCTTTCTTAAAGTAGAATTCAGCAGAGTAGGAGCGACGGATTGGTTGCTTCGGGAATGTGACGCACGGTGGGTCATTGTCTTCATCCTGTGGCTGGTCTTTGTAATGCGAGGCTGGTTTCATGTGAAACCGAGGACAGTTTTTAGTTCTGGTAATATCTTTTAACACTCTTCGGGTTATCTAAAACGAAATAGGTAAAGAAGTTTAAGGATTGATAAAGGCTACAAAAATGTATTTGAAATTACAAACTTTCAACAGAATTTGGAAACAATATACTCACTCTATCAGTGCATTCCAAATATGACGGGAAGGCATACATTGATTCTGTCCTCGTCAGTTTATGTCGCGGCCACCCTATTACGAACTTTTGATCCACACTGTTTTCTGTCTTCTGATATCTTTCAAATATATCAGCACCGTCCCCTTTCCTTAATGGTAGTATATAATTTGGAGCCAAACCGTTCATATCCTTTCCAGTTGGTAACGGTATAACATCAGAAACACATAAAGATGCTGATTTTTTATATGGTCTTTTACCTGTTGGTTTCAGTTCTGGTTTAACTGATTCAACTGCCTTCTCAGGTTTTGGATCTCTCTCCTTCTTTTGTTCCAATATCCACCATTCAGGATCTCTCATCACGCATCCACAAACACACAAATTTAACAAAGTACCAGAGAGCAATAATATGGTTCCTCTCCAACCATATTCTTCAATAAAATACTGAGTCATGGGTGCATAGATAAAAGTGCCGACGCCTGTTCCGCATGCGCCTAATCCAACGGCCAAATTCCTTTTCTTTTCAAACCAATAGGCGATTGATACTACTGCTGTAACGTACACTAACCCCAGTCCCAAACCAGCAATAACGCCAAAGGTTATCATCATCATTTCTAACGAGGTAGAGACTGAAGCTAAAACGAAGCCAATCGTAGAAATGATTCCACCTAAAATAGTCATGCTTCGGCAGCCATAGCGATCGACAAGAGCACTCATTACAGGCCCCGAGAGTAAAGGCACCGCTATAAATAGGCTGCCTATCCAGGCCGTAGTTGACTTGCTAGCTTCGAATTCCTCGAGAAACTCGATGTAAAGCAAACCAAACGAGAAACTTATGCCATCCGCTATCATGGAAATAATAAACGAAGAAGCAACTACCACCCATCCCCAGCCCCCATCTGGAATCGCTACTTTCTTAGCCAAACCAATTTCAATGTCAGATTTCACAGGCTTAGCTTTATCGTGTGGATTCTCCGTTATGTTACAAGGTTTCTTTCCATTTTTCAATCCAATGGTATCGTTATAGGCATTTTTCTGATCCTTACTGAAATCTTTGTTGCTTATATCAGGGCTGGAGAAAGTTGAGTCACCGCTAGTTGTGTCACTGACTTCTCCTTTGTCTATGCCTGAGGTGGAATCCGACAGAAGGGACTCTCTAACGTTGGCGTCACTCTGGCTCTTGGTCCTCGGGGTCCTGCTTTTAACTAACAAAGGTTCATCAGTCTTCATTGTTGAAAATTAATACCATGGGCTTTAATACTGGCTAGTTTTTTCGTTGCTTAGGTTCTTAATCTTGGGTCGCGGGCGGAGTAGCGGCTGGATTGGCGCGCTACACTGTTCAGTTTGAGGGTGTTGGGTTTATTTTGGCTGACCATGAAGGAGGGGGGTTGGCTGCCGTCACCCATGCACGCGCGCCGTGATAGGGTGGCGCAAGCGTTGCGCCACGACGGGAGTGGGAGAGATACCGCAGACGCGAAGGGTTAGATCTGGAATAGATTCTCGTTTGAATTAACGTGCCACTTTTAATGGCTCCTACATTCATGTCTGTCAAGTATTGAACTAAATTTAGAAAGTTCATTTCTTAGAGACCCGTGACATACTTAAAATTCCGTATAATCAGGAAGATGGACAGAATTGACTACTTCTGTCGATCCCGGTCCATCTGTCTTTCTGCATAAGTAGCGGTTATACCGTTTTCCCCGTCAAATCTCGGTTGTCAAAGTAAAGTAGCTAAATAAATTTAAAATCTTTTCTTCTCGATTTCGCAGTAGCCATATCTACCAGGTCGAACTTTAGACTGTGCGATATTACTCATACAGTGTCAGTAGCTAGCCTATTTACATTAGCCAAACTTAGCGCTCATATGTTAATTAGATAGGTTTCACAGCAATAATATGTGATAGCAGGTTAACGGAGAAAATATACTTAAATATTCTTTTAAAAAATTGATATAATGATACCGCTAAATTTAAAGAAATTTCTTAAGTCTTAAAATCAAACATGTACAGTCTAAGTGCTTGATTAGTTGCATTCAGGGCTTGAAACCGGTTTTTGCCCCCATACAAATAAATCGGTTTGCTTATCGTTCTTTCGTTTACTATTTCATGTTTAATAAGGCTATAAAATAATACTAAATAATAACCTAAATACACTATGGAGTTCCACATAAAGAGTAGGTATAAAATAATTCTAAATGTTTGGCTATTTCGGGGTTTTTTTAATTAACCGGTTACAAGCCCTGGTTGCATTACATAGAATATACATTTAGTAAACAAAATATCATTTCTCAGGTCAGTATATTTCCTCATAGTTTATTGGAACATCACACGCATGATTCCAGTAACGATGCATTCTTATATCGGCCGTCTATTTTTAGACTAGGTACACTAGGTATACTTGTTTAATTATGATCAATTTACTTCACTTTTTATTATTGGTCTGAACGGCAATTTCTCTACCATAAAGGTCAAGGTTTCTCTAATCTTCAATCAACAGAAAAACCATAGTCGATTGTAACTTCCTGGCAGTTTAAAGGTAAGTTGGGTACATACATACGAAAAATAAACAATAAAATATTTTTAATATTTTATTACTCACCAGTTCCAGAGAGTATTCTTCTGAATTCAAATTAAAGAACAAAACACAACCGCACTGAACGGAGGCTCTGAAAATACAGGCTGAATGTGAAAATCGATGAGGGGTGATGGAATGTCCAGCGTTACTTGAACCTCCCTGCTTTCCCCCTCCATAGAGCGATTTGGGTCGGTAGGGAGTTTGTCAAGGAGGAAAAAGGTCTAGTGAAATTGGTGGGGGTGAGTGACGTAGGTGACGTCATAGTGGAGTAAGTTGTCGTTGAAGATATTTTATTTCTAAGACATGTTTTTCTTGCTTGTTTTTCTCACAATCCGAATTTTTGGGTTTTTACCTAATCAGAATCGATAGCTCTATCGATCCAAGAAAAAATGTCCCATTTTACGTCACATTTTGGTGTTAGTACTTTTACGAGGGTGACGTTATTAAATATTATTTCAATACTGAAATCTGTTTTTTTTCTTGTAACAGGAATGAAGTACAAACAATTCTGACTAAGAAAAACCCAAAAATGTACAGATTATAAAAAACATTTTTTACAACAATTTTTGAAAACTTCCCCAAAACACTTATTTTTGGAAAACCGGTACTTAGTGATTCTTATAGGAGAATCATCATAATTGCGTTAGATATTCCCAGAACTTTCCTAAGTTTGAAGGAGTTCCGATCTTCGTAAGTGACCAAGTTATGTCGATAATAGTAGATTGTTTATCAAGGGACTAAAACAAGCCATTATGACACGAGATGTTTAGCCACCCGAGCAGAGCGAGGGTGGCTATAGTTCGAGTGTCATTATGGTTGTTTAGTCACGCGTTAAACACTCTGCTTTTCACTTCGAATGCGAGGAAAAAAAAACGAAGTTCCATACAAAATTACGATATTTATTATAACAAAGTAGATAACCGGCTACTTCCCGATGACCTAGAATCATGAAATTTGGCCAGAAGCAAGGTCTTACAGCACACGTACAGGAATAAATCTGATAACCGTAAATATTATATATTTTGGTGCAAGAAAAGCCAATTTACTAATACAAACTTATCATTTGCGGTTGGCGCAGTAGCCGTGTCTACTTCAGCAACCGCAAATAATAAGTTTGTATTGTTAAATTTGCATCATCAAGTTTGTAGGTACGGAACCCTCGGTGCGCGAGTCCAACTCGCACTTGACCTGTTTTTTTATCACGTGACGTTTTGAATGATATTTAGCCAACAGATTCAAAATATTTTAAAACTAATTGGGTCATGCATTATTAAATGTATTCACTTTAAATAAAACAAGATTCATAGGTATTCGTAATCATTAAATCGTGTTTCACGAAATTAAATCGTTTTTTCACGCCCTAGAAATTGTCTAGGTTCACTGGAAATGGGAATAATCCTCCTTTCACAAACTCTGTGGTTGGCTGTTTAGGCGGGTTTCCAATGTCAATTAAAAAAAATTTACTTTAGTCCCTAGAGACTAAAAAAGAGCTTTAGTCCCGATGTGCAGAGACTAAAGTAACATTTTAAAAGCATGAGACGTGAAAAATATCAATAGGTAGGTACTTGGGCGTTAATATTACGTAAGTAAGTAGAAGTACCGGAACAGTGTACCTATCGGAAATATCGGAATACAGCCTATTCATTTGCACCGCACCGGTAGAAAAATGTACAGTTACCTACTCACATAATATATTATCATTGATTGAATTCATTAAGTATATCAAAGTAAATTACCAAGTGAACTCACTACTTAATGACATACATATGATAAAAAAGCCAATGTTCAAATTGAAATTAAAAAAGATTTTGTTGGAAAGTTAAGTTTTATTGTTGTTAAACGAAATTGTTTTCACTGTATTTTACTATAATTTTATTGTAAACTTGAATGTAGGTACAACTTATTCAAGTACCTACTAACTTTTATGTTAAGCGTTACTTAGAATTATAAAATTATGTCCAAGAGCAAAAGTGCCGACAAACTGTTTTGCAGTTTGGCACGATATTGTGCATGTTCAAAATGTAATGCTTTTTATATGAATAAAATATATATATATACATGGTGGGTCAGAAAATATGGCAAATAATTAACCCACAGTATCGGCTATCGATTCTAAGTATATTGTATAGGTCTTTATTTTTTTGGAGTTGGTAAAAAAAATATTTGTATATGGGATTGGTTGTGTGAGCGACGCCTGAATCCTATACAAATGTTTTTTTTTTTTTACCAACTCGAAAAGAAATAAAGACCTATACAATATACTGTATATATACACGGTGGGTCAGAAAATATGGCAAATAATTAACCCACCGTATCGGCTATCGAAGTGTTGAAGTGTTTGTACGAAAATGCCACCATGTCCGTCCGACTACAGGACCAGACCACGAAGCCTATTCCACTGCAGCGGGGAGTCAGACAAGGAGATGTGATCTCTCCGAAGCTGTTCACCGCTGCATTGGAGGATGCTTTCAAGGTGCTGGACTGGAAAGGTCGAGGCATCAACGTTAATGGCGAGTACATCTCTCACCTTCGATTTGCCGACGATATTGTAGTCATGGCTGAGACCATGGAGGACCTCAGTATTATGCTCGCTGACCTCAGCAGAGTTTCCGATCGAGTTGGTCTTAAAATGAACATGGACAAGACGAAAATTATGTCTAATGTCCATGTTGTGCCAACTCCCGTAATAATCGGAGGCTCTGCGCTCGAAGTTGTTGACCATTATGTATACCTGGGACAAACAGTCCAGTTAGGTAGGTCCAACTTCGAGAAAGAGGTCAATCGTCGAATCCGACTCGGCTGGGCAGCGTTCGGGAAGCTTCGCAGTGTCTTTTCGTCCAAATTACCGCAGTGTCTCAAGTCGAAAGTCTTCGACCAGTGCGTGTTGCCAGTGATGACTTATGGTTCCGAGACGTGGGCGCTTACGATGGGCCTCATAAGAAGGCTCAAAGTCACTCAGAGGGCAATGGAGAGGGCTATGCTCGGGGTTTCTCTGCGTGATAGAATCAGAAATGAGGATATCCGCAGTAGAACTAGGGTCACCGACATAGCCCGAAGAATTGCGAGCCTTAAGTGGCAGTGGGCGGGGCACATTGCTCGCAGGACTGATGGCCGATGGGGCCGGAAAGTTCTCGAGTGGCGCCCGCGAACCGGGAGACGAGCTGTCGATAGGCCTCCAACAAGATGGAGCGACGACCTCGTGAAGGTTGCGGGAAACCGGTGGAAGCAAGTAGCACAGGACCGGTCTGAGTGGCGAGCCTTGGGGGAGGCCTATGTCCAGCAGTGGACGTCTTTCGGCTGAAATGATGATGATGATGATGATGATGATGATAATGATGATCGGCTATCGATTCTAAGTAGATTGTATAGGTCTTTAATTTTTTTCGAGCTGGTAAAAAAAATCATTGTATATGGGATTGATTGTGTGAGCGACGCCTGAATCCTATACAAAATATTTTTTTTACCAACTCAAAAAAATTTAAAGACCTATACAATATACTTAGAATCGATAGCCCATACTGTGGGATAATTATTTGCCATATTTTCTGACCCACCATGTATATATTTTCAACTTTTGCCCTGATTGTTTAATGTCACTAGCAATAATGGCAGTTCCCTTGGGGCATGCGGCTTTTCGTCCTCCACATGAAATCCCCATGGGTGCGATTGGTGTAATATTAATGTCAAACGATTTCCTCAAGGCCCGCAGACACTGGAATATAAAAAGCCAAACCAAAGAATGACTTGCTAGTATATTTGCTGGTGTTTTTCAACCACATTATAAACATTATAAAGTGCAATTGTCTGGCATTTCCTGCAGTTAAAATGTGGAGACCCTAAACCTATGAACTTTAAATCTCTGACGTCATTGATTAATAACTTCTCTAATTAAGTACCTAATTTAACTTACTTTCCATCAGGTGGGCAGGAATGAGTTAAGTACTTAGCTTTTTTAGGGTTCCGAAGTCCACAAGGAACCCTTATAGTTTCGCCATGTCCGTCCGTCCGTCCGTCTGTCCGCACTATTGCTCGGAGATGCTTAGGTCTAGAGAGCTGTAATTTGGCATGAATATGCATATTAGTTATGCTGACAAAGTGGTACAATAAAATTTTGAAATATTTTTTTTTATAGGGTACCTCCCCTACTCGTAAATTGGGGATGTATTTTTTTTTCTTGCATACCCCATGGTGCGGCATATCGTTGAATAGGTCTCGAAAAAATATTTATTTATTTATTTAAACTTCATTGCACATACAAAATGTATACAATTGGCGGACTTAATGCCTAAAGGCATTCTCTACCAGTCAACCATAAGGCCAAACAGAAAGAAAAATGAGTAGGTGCATCAATATCAGAAAGAAACTACACAAATACAAGGAAGATAACAAATAATTCCAAAAGAGGATAAATTTACATAAACGTACATAAAAATTTATATAAAAGATAAACATACATAAACTAATACATACATAAACCAGCCGCACGAAGCAAAGAAAAATATGAAGGATTCCAAATCTACGCGACCTTCTCAAACAAATGCTTACGCAGCATTCGCTTGAAGGAATATTGTGGGTTTGTTAAAACCATTTTTTGATTAAGTGATGCGTTTGTGAAATATTAAGCTTTAAAGTGCTATTTTTTGTTAGAGTCACGTGTCCCCCCCCCCTGCCAGCTAAATGGTGGTATTTGGATAACTGAAAAAAATCACGGTTGTGGCATATATAACGTAGTTGAAAGGAAAACTATCAGAGCTAAGTAGGCTGTACAAACTTACGAGTAATAGTCGACCAACTTATAATGATGATTTTTCTCGAGCGGCAGGGGAGTCGGGCGGGCACGTCATACCACAGGCTAGCTAGATGCTAATAAGTCTTAGAAAGGTACTGTGGGCATCGTCAACTTCGGAACCCTATAATTTGCGCGTGGCCCGACACGCACTTGGCCGGTTTTTAGTAGTTTAGCTTCAACCGCGTGGATTTCCGGTTACTGGGTTCCCTCGAGAACTGTGTTTTCCGGGATAAAAATGTAGCCTATGAGGACATAGGCTACAATTTTACATGGAAATCGATTCCCGGTGAAATTTGGTATGAAGATGTTGCGGTCCCGAGTCCCGAGAATCCTTTCTCGGGACTCGGGACCGCAACTATCTTCATACCAAATTTCACCGGGAATCGATTTCCAAGTAAAATTTCATCAAAATCGGTACAGCGGTTTAAGCGTGAAGAGGTACCTAACAGACACAGTTACCTTCGCATTTATTAAATTCAGTATGGAAATAGATTAAATTGTAATCCATACTTACTAAAAACCCATGTAAGGACATATAAATCTATATTAATATATTAATAATTATATATTAATCCATATAATATAACCATATAATAATATAAATGCGAAAGTAACTCTGTCTGCCTGTCTGTCTGTTATCTCTTCACGCTTCAACCGCTGAACCGATTTGGATGAAATTTGGTATGGAGATAGTTAGAGTCCCGGGAAAGGACACCGGCTACTTTTCATCCCGGAAAAGCGCATAGTTCCCGCGGGAATGCCATAACCGAATTCCACGCGGGCGAAGTCGCGGGCAGAAGCGAGTATGCGCTAAACAGGTATGGGGCTGTCCATTAATCACGTGATTTTTTTAGCATTTTTTAACCCTCCCTCCCCCTTGGTGATATGTGGTGAGGGAGGATTAAGACTACCCAAAATCACGTGTATTTTTTTGCTCTTGATTTTTTTAGAATATTATCTTTAAATACAAACATAAATTATATCTAATGTTATTTTAGAAAAATACTATTTTCTGATTAGTAATCGCGCGTTGCATAAATAAATACACGTGATAACTTACGTACACCTCCCTCCCCGTTGTGGTATTTCGTTATTTTTGCCGAGCCCCCTCCCCCCTTTCGAGCCTCACTCCACACTAATGGACGACCCCTATCAAAATGTTTACGTCACCCATGGGGGAAAAAATCTCACTTTCCGGCCAAGGCAAGACGTAAAACTTTTGACAAGCCACGGGCGGTAATTCGTAAAGCCCCAGATCGCATATTTATGGCCCTCACCTTCGGTTTGGGCCACAGAAACCTGCGATCTGGGACCTTTACGAATTCACCACCCTAGGTCTGTAATGTACTATTACATTTTGAGCAAGTATTAAAAAAAAACTTTTCAATTTATCTCCCACAATCTCACAGTATCTTTTTTGTGCTATTTCTTAATTAATTTAAAACCCTTTTGCTACTCTGGCGACATTTTGGATAAATTTAGAACTATTATTTTCCATGATAAGTAACCAATGAGACTGACTGATGAAAATGTCATTGTTCCACTCTTCCGTTCCACTACTGTCTAGTCTGTGAACTGTACTTGTGGTACTTGTGGTAATATATCTAATTTGAACTGATTAATCAAACTAATGAAAAAAAATAATTAATTAATGAAAAAAAAAACAAACAATCAGGCGGATAGGTAAATATTTAATCATTCAATGTAAATGAACCACCTACGCAACTCGCAATTTTCTTAACATGAACGCACCCTTTGATTTCAACTGTTGCCAGTTCGCAAAGACGCATAAACCTCAAATATAGGGGGAAATATTTATTTCGAAAGACCTTTTTTTCGATTGACTTGAAAAAAAAACACAGAGCTTTAATATCAGACTAAAATAAAATGTTGAAACAAATGTTTTTTATCTATTTCTGATTACTTATGTTTACTTCTGAGAAAAATACCTAAGAATGGAATTAGTGAACTCATTACCTATATTTATTTTAATTTTTAAAATATCTTATTTGGAGATTCAAATCAAGTTTAAAAATATAGATCCGTTTTAGTAATTTAAAAAATTCTAAAAAAAATTTAGGTCCTCAATTTTTGGCTGTTTTTGATGGAATTTTGATCTCACCGCTTGCAACACTGTCCAGTTCTTTTTCTCCCCATAGTTGTTGGAGACACGTGCGTCTTTTACGCCGAAAACTGTAAAAGAAGCAAAAATGAGTGAAGGAACCGCGACGATTCGCACCCGCAAGTTCATGACCAACAGGTAAAAGTGCAAAACATTGGAGTAGATGAAAAATAACGCGGGATTCTGTGTAAAGTTGCAACGCCTCGCCGTGGCAGGTTATGTCGGAGTATGACTACGTTTGTGATTTTTTTCAGATTGTTGGCGCGGAAGCAGATGGTCTGCGATGTGCTGCATCCAGGCAAGCCGACGGTCAGCAAGACCGAGATCCGGGAGAAGCTCGCCAAAATGTACAAGGTGACGCCCGATGTCGTGTTCGTGTTCGGTTTCAAAACGAACTTTGGCGGTGGCAAAACCACTGGCTTCGCACTGATCTATGACACACTGGACTTGGCCAAGAAATTCGAGCCCAAGCACAGGCTAGCGCGCCACGGCCTGTACGAGAAGAAGAGGCCCACACGCAAGCAGCGCAAGGAACGCAAGAACAGGATGAAGAAGGTGCGTGGTACCAAGAAATCCAAGGTCGGAGCGGCCGCCAAGAAGTGATGTGACGGTTAGGCTGTAAGTAAATAAAAACCCAAAAAAACAGTGCTGAGTTTTTCTTGTTGTCCTGTCAAAATAACCTCAAAATGTAGGTAAAATTGTGCAGTGCTAAATATTTTGCAATTAGTGATCTAAATGTAAATGACTTAATGCTTGGTTTTTCTAGTGACTAAAAATTTGCTGCTTGGATTATAAAGCGTGAAATTCATTTCTGATGTGTAAAAGCGCCCCAATGTGGCCAATTTGCTGAATAAATGATGATTCGATTTGATCCATTTATTTAAAAATAGGACACTATTCTGGTGTGAAACTATTAAAATTTCTTGTCTGTATGTGATATTTGATGTAAATTAAAACTTATAAACTTCAGTGCTCAAGCTATAACAGAACTAGCAAAGGAACTTAGATGAGAGGATTTCGAACATTGCAAAGTGAAGGGAGCGCAGTTTTTATTCTGTAATTGGTTTGTTGTTGTTTTCAAGAATGGTAACCAATATGTTATTTTTATTTTTGATGGAACTTCACCTAATGACAGTGCTTGCACTGTGTTGTACCAGCAGGGAGGGCAGCCGAAAAAATTACTGGCACAAAGGTATTTCATCGCACTCCTTGGTTGGCAACATATTTGAAATCTATGATTTCTTGTTCATGGGCCGCAGCTACCACTTACCATCAGATGCTCACAGAAAAACGAAAAAAAAGACATAAATCAATACAATTTATAGTTATTTTACTCAAATTTCTTTTTGGTTTAAAATGGTATGGCACAATGCTGCTGCCGTTTGTCTCTTAGACTTTACAGCAGGTATATGATTAGTATAGCCAAGAAGCCATGGTGGCCTAGTGGTTTGACCTACCGTCCCTCATGCAGAGGGTCAGGGGTTCGATCCCGGCTCGCACCACATAAGTTTACTCATGTGCAAAATTCAATATGGATTTACCACTGAGCTTTTCGGTGAAGGAAAACATCGCGAGGAAACCTGCACGTATTTGCAAAGTAATTCAAAGATGTGTGTGAAGTCCCCAATACGCACTGGGCCCGCGTGGGGACTATAGCTCAAACACTCGTGATGAGAGGAGGCCTGTGTCCAGCAGTGGGGCGCAAATAGTTAAAATGGTATGGCACAATGCTGCTGCTGTTTGTCTCTTAGACTTTACAGCAGGTATATGATTAGTATAGTCAAGTTCTCTACACACTATCCCCAGCCAGTAATCCCAGCACTGGTGGCATGGACCTCTCCTGTAGACCCCACAAGTAAACACATTTATGGAATTCCTTTACAAATGCATGCAGGTTTCCTCACTTTATTTTCTTGATCCGGAAACTAGCTCACAAGTCAATAAAGATTTTTCTAAGAAAAATAATCTCCAGTCCTTTCAGGACTTCAGGATGCTTTCTTTAATATAAACTTTTAGGTAGGGTTTTTGTGAAATAAATAACTAACTTCTAACAACAAGAACATTACTCTTTAATGAACACCACATACAAAACACAGGAGGAGGAATAGGTAAACACCTATTAACTGCGAATCCTTTCTGTATTTCCTGTATTTTGTATATATACAAACGCAGTATTTTGTGGTTTTTTTTTGTAGTAACAGGCAGACTTATCGCTAAGCAGCGATCTCTTCTAGTCAACCTTAAGCAACTGACTTTAATTCAACTTTAACAGTCAGTAACACGTATTGCCTCCTATGGATAAATAACCATCTTCATAGTTTTTTTTTTGTGGCTGTTGTTATTCTTTCTTCTGCTATAGATATCCTTTACACATTAGTAAAGACTCAACCAGCTCTCTAGATAGAAACATTTGCAGATAAAATATGCCGCAAACACGTGTACTTTTAAATAATGGCTTCTGTCTACACTTCTGTCTGAAGAGACAATTTCGCCAATGTCTACAAGCTGAGCAGTGGGAAAACAGTATTAATAAATGTACTCTTATTAAAGAGAAATCAAGTACGTCACCGTGGGAATAAAACATCAAACAGCTTCGATGATGGCCATTGAACAACCCAAAAATTTGTTGTCTCTTCAAATTTTAAGTACAGTTTCAAGCCGCCTAAGGTCTAAAGAATAAAAATGTAATCATTGTGTCTGGCTGAATCCTTAGCAATGGATGGACATGCTACAAGTGAGTAGAGCCATAGAGAAATGATGGCAGAGCCCATACTGTAGTGCGTGCTCCGAAACCCGGGTTAGCACTAGATTGACATCTAGCATGCAGTGGCAGAACTCTGTCCCGTCGTGGCGTCCGTTCGGCTCGCCATCTGGCTCCAAGTAGCGGTAGCAACTGCTAAACGGTCGGGTAATCGGGGTTCAGCCACTGGACGCTAGATGTCGATCTAGTGTTAACCCGGGTTTCGGAGCACGCACTACAGTATGGGCTTAGCAAACTAGCACTTCTTATCCCAATTGTCTCGCTGATGACAATTTTTTGGCCTATTTGGGCCTTTGTCACCATTTAACATAAGGACTCCCAAGGAATCAATTGCCATATTCTCAAGTCACGATGCCTCAGCATCCAGTCTCATATAGGTGGGTAGAACTCCGGAACGCATCTTGGGTCTATTGTGGACTTTTAACTCATGGCGAAGGAACATCTTTCTGTAAGCAGAGAATTATTATTATATTATATTATGTTATATTGACAGGCAGGCAGTTGATCAACTGATAAATGCCTGTATCCCAGTTGTTCTCAATTTAAGTATTTCTTGACCTGTTTAAGAATTTGTCAAGAATGTATGTACATGTTACGTATATATATATATATATTAAACAAAATGTGTTACAGCACTTATAACTTCAGACCGCGTTCGAAAGGCTGAACCGATTTCGATGATCTTTGATTTTTTAGGATTTGTCTCCCCTCCGTTATAACCATTAAAATATCAAAAAATCATGATGATTTTAAATATGATTTGAAATTCGCTTCCGCGACTGGACTCTGTATAGACGATTGTTATGGTAATAGTTTGAAACCCCTGCCTGATCAGTCTAGAAAACAAAGGGGTGCCAATATTAAATTACTCATAGGCTAAGTAGCGGGCAGAAGCATATTTTATAATAGTTACGAGTATACATATAACTCTGCAGTTACTGACTGGCTGACTGATAACAACGCACAGCCGAAACTACTGAGCCGTTCCTTGGGGAACACTAAGAGAGGATCCCCAAATTTCCCATGGGAATGGAAAAAGTGCGATTTTATGTTTTTGCGCATAATACATTAGTTTTTGAAAATTATTTTAATTTAAAACACGTGACTGAACATTTTTTTTTTATGATGCGACATATTTTTTTTTTACACAGGATAGGTAGGACAAAAAAGAATACGACGTAACTTTTTTTTTTCCTTTTTTTGGTGCTCGGGGTCAAATTGATTTATATGGATTAAAGATCAATCGTGCCGATTATCATGCTTTTAACACCATTTGCGGTCATTTTAGGCCTATCACTAGCATTACTGCACAGGACCGGTCTGAGTGGCGAGCCTTGGGGGAGGCCTATGTCCGGCAGTGGACGTCTGTCGGCTGAAATGATGATGATGATGATGATGATGATGACTAGCACTACTCTTGTTTGCGGTCTTGGCCTGCCTGCCTTATGTATTATAGTTTCTAATTTTCTATCTTGTCGAATTAATCATAATGTGTAATTTTACCGTGTAGAGAAAGCCTTTCCACAGATGCTGCAATTGTGAGGCTTTGCGTTGCTGTGCTGTGTAGCCATGTGATTTTGGAGCGCCTGAAAAATTCAATAGCAGTCATTAATTAGAGGTTTTATAAAATGAGTGTAGATAAAGTTGTGTATGCAACTGTACATAATTAGTCCTTAAAACACTCGTGCGATATTATTATGAAACTCGCCTGACGGCTCGTTTCATAAAACCCCACTGGTGTTTTAAGGACCTTTATTATGTAGCAGTTACTACTACATATTACGTCACCCTAGGCCGTA
>OZ020282.1:12535314-12560642 GCA_963971205.1 Aethes cnicana
ATGTGTGGAACCTGGTAATGAGGGCCACCGTATTCCTGCTGACTAGTTGGCGCCACTATCTGCAAGGTGGTGGCTGTCAATGTCAACGTTTTGTCATTTCATACAATGGTGTCAAATGTCACTGTGACATTTGACGTTTCGGGAGACCTCAGTGTTGCCAATTTAGCGTGTAATATGGCACATAATGTGCAAAATTGGCAACATTGCACCTTGGAGGACAGCAAGCGCCTCTAGTGGCGGATCACTCGCGATAACCCTTATTGCATGGTGCTGTAAGCCGAGAATAAAAAAATAGAGAAAGCCTCCTCACTATTTGATAGCGCTATCAAAAACCATGAAATAATAACACAAAAAGCAAGTCATAATTTTAGTATGGATCCGGGGCCCAGGACATGGTATACGAATACTCAACTCATTTTGTGGACCTTGCCCCTAGGCCTAGCCTTAACTCTAACACTGAATGGCCTCTATTATATAGAGGCATGGATCAAAGATATGGCTATGCCTGCAATTTTAGCTAGATAATAGGGCTACAATTGACGAGTGAGTGTGAGGAGACCTACTGCCCCTATCGACTCCCCTTTGATAATGCTATTAGGTTTATAACAAACCTCCGAGTGAAATTTCCTCCTACATTTGGTGCATTGCCACTCTGGCGTAATATCTGGTGCTGCGAACGAGTCACCAACGCTGGCGGCTTCGTCGCTCCAATCTGGACTCTCTGCCACTGGAAAGTGCAAGGGGAGTTAAAAATCAATTGCACAATACATTATTCCAACCACCATTAAGACACATTGTCTTCAATAGGAAGGTAGTCCAATAATAATCCAACAATAACTAATTACAATAACACAAGACGTATGCATCCGTTTGCGCAAAATGGGAGTATGGAATCGGTCGTCTTTTATCAGCAGCAGCACTCAAGTGGGTTTTGCATCAAGCTGGACTTGTGTCTTCAACCATGGGTTCCCAACATATAGACACACGGCGGACACGGCCCAGAAAAGCACAATTTCGAACACAATTCGAATGAAGTGTCAATGTTTCCGTGTGAGGACATTGGTGTGCAACTGTACACTAAACTTGTAAATGTGTGTGTATTAGTATGCGGGTCAACGATTCACTAACCATCCCCAGATGAAAAATGACGGTAAGGTGAGTTGGACGCAAGTTGCGCGCGGGCTAGATTCAGGCGGGTGATTACTATAAATATTCTGTGATATAGATTAATGTATGTAATTTAATCACATGATTCATGGTATTTACCCATTTCCTGTTCCTGCTGCAGCCTCCATTGGGTGGCCTCGGCCACCTGCTTCAACTTGGAGGCCTGACGCACTGTGACCTCACAGGGCTCGCATATATGCTGCGGCTTGCCATCATTTTCGATTATCTAAATAAATAAGAAATAAAACACATACATTTCTGCCAGGGCAATACATTTATATTACATGTACATTATTTATACTTACTAACCTCGATTCCTAAAATATATCTGATATTTAGAGAAACATCAAAGTCTTGGCCACCATTGAATATTTCTTTACCTCCAGGTTTCAAGCACAGCCTGCACGTTTTATTCCCATGCTGCTGTTCTAGAATAACTTTTAAAACACTGTAAAAATATTTAAACTATTATTACACAGTTAAAAGTTGATCATGGTTAAATTTATAAATAAAATAAATAATTCTGCTTCTCCCAGTTTTAATAAGTGTCACTTACTTGACCATTTTATGTTTTTCTCGGCTAATACTGGCCTGTTGCCGGCGTATGTTTTTAAATTCAGTTTTATCGAGTTTCATTGTTAATAACTTTTGCGCCAAAATAATACTGGTCATTATAATTGAATTGCTACTGGTTCATAGCATTTTAACCAGCCTGAATAATTTAATAAGACCAAAGTTTACAACATAAAGTAATACTTGATTTTGTGTGGAAATCTATTTTATTTGGATTTTTTTGCTTAGATCAGCGATTAGTCTGACAGACAGTGACAGCACAGATTACTAAGGCTGCGTTCCGAATTGCGCTTAGAGCGCTCACAGCACCTTGCATCCTTTTTCCTCTTACGACTCGACTTTCAAGAGGAAAAGAGATGCAAGGTGCTGTGAGCGCTCTGAGCGCGTTTCGGAACGCAGTCTAAGATATGTCTAGTGACTGATTTATTTATATTATAGGAGTTGACTATGGAGTGTGGAATGTGTCTTGGTAAGGAGCGCTATGGTGCGTTTAGTATTACATAAACGGCGTTCAAAACGACATTCACGGGCGCATTCACAGGCACGGTTGTGTAAACAGGCTGATTTTGAACGCGCTCGTGAACGTGAACGCCGTCGATCGGTCGGCTGGTGCGATCGCGTTAGTATCGCTTGCACCTTTGAGGCGTACGGACGATGACGACTTGCCGAATAAAATTAATTTAACAATGCCAATTTGTCGGAATGGTCAAGCGACCAAAATTTTACATTTCCTGGGGTGTTACCAAGTAGAACCAATAATATGGACCCCCTCAAATAAGCAACATAAATTTTAAAAAATGTTGCAGATGCTTAGGTGAGGTTGACAAACTCATGAAGGAGTTCAAACGGAGAAAAGAAGTACTTACAGGCACAATATATCTCTTTTCCGTGGAAACTGCATCTTTCCGAAATAAAAAGAAGCCTACCAACTATCTCCATATCAATTTTCTTGCAGCGGTCCAGAGGTTTAAACGTGAAGAGGTAACAAACAGACAATGCGAAAGTAACTGTAATTTCGCATTCATAATATTAGTACGGATGGATTTAGACGCAAACTGAAAAAAAACATCGTCATCATTTTGTTTCTTTTTCTTATAAAAGTAAATGAAATCCAAAGCAGTTAGCTCCCACGAGATTAACGTCCTCGTCGTCTGCCATCCTTGCACTGACTAGCACGCCCACGGGCCCTGCTTTTATTGTGTTTACATGAACGGCGTTCAACACGACGTTCACGGGCACGTTTACGAGCCCGGGCGCGTGTATGTAAACGCAGTATCATATGGCGAAACAGTTGAAAACGTGTCCAGCGGATTTGATAAGCAACCAAACAAAACACACTCTGCTCACAACCGTTCTTGCTGCGTTTTCGCGTCAGCAGCGCCATCTGAAGGCGCTATTGCAGACTATCCACCTAGGCGGCTTGACTGGAGTGGTGACCGCAGCGCCCCCAATCTACCGGATTTGGTGTCCAGTTTTGGAACTATAGAGATTGGACTCCATAGGAGTTGACCACAGACAGAAGTAGGTCAGACCACGGAGGTAATATGTACATACATCTGGAGCGAGTAGTGGCAATTTCAAAACAATAAAAATTGAGCTTAAAAACGAAAGTTTGAAGGTCGTTTTCGTTCAAAACCTAAAAAATGTGCCCAAGTTTTTGCGTTCACCTTTTTTGTCGTTATCTCTCGTCATAATATTAGATAAAGAGAGATGTAAGCCTTCACCACCGCTCATACCTGCGCGCCGAGTTATCTTTGTCAACTTCATGGAGGTAACACACAGTGTGACCCGGGATAAAGAGCACAAAAGAATAGGGATGAACGTTATGATATTTTATCGATGTTATTTTTTGTAATTTGCACTTTTTCGCAGTTTTCATTTTAATAACATGACCAAGGCTTTGTGTTTATAATCCCGCTGATTTAAAGCCAATACGCCCCATGGATTTTTTAAAAATCATTAACAAAACAATGGCAGAAAATAATGTTTTTTTTTCATCGATAAAATGGGTGCGCGGGGGTGAGCGGAGCGGAGGTGACGGGTTGTATCTCTATCTAACATTATGCCGAGAGATAGGCAAAAAAAGGTGAATTCCAGAACGCAAAACAGCCTGACCAATTTTGACGGAATTTGGTATGGAGACAGTTTGAGACCTTGGAAATTATATAGTGTATAACAGTTTAAAAAACTTTAGTTAAAAGAATATTCAATTTATTATTTAAAAAATCTGCAGCTGTTGCATTTAAGTGGGCGATTTAGAACTTTTAGGGCATCAGCTGACGACCTTTTTACCCTGACGTGTTGTGTTGGTTTCATTTACAGTAACCCTTGAACTATCATCTTGTGAAATTACGAGTGAGAGGAAGTGAAAATAGTACATTATTGCAGAGGCCGCCAAGTAGCGCATTGCCGGACGAGTCAGTTAGAAGGCTGAGCGAAGCGAAGCCTTCTATTAGTACGAGTCCGGCAATCGCAATTGCGGCCGAGGTATATATAATGCTTTTCTCAAACAGCGAGGAAATACGTAAGGTCAGTCGGGGCAAGTGCGCCAGGATAGGATAAGCGCGCCTAACATAAATATATCGAAACCTATAAATATTACTCAACTAGTAGTTGGCTGTTTACAAGGCATAGGGGCGAAATAAATTTAGGCGCACTTACCCCACATCAATATTTACTACTTCCATGATCGTGGATGATTTGGCCATGGAAGTTGTACTTATTACCTCCATGGATTTGTCAGTTTCGGGGCAAGTGCGCCAGGATGGGGTAAGTGCGCCTAACATAAGTATATCGAAACCTATAACTATTACTCAACTAGTAGTTGGCTGTTTACAAGGCATAGGGGCGAAATAAATTTAGGCGCACTTACCCCACATCAGTATTTACTACTTCCATGATCGTGGATGATTTGGCCATGGAAGTTGTATTATTGCCTCCATGGATTTGTCAGTTTCGGGGCAAGTGCGCCAGGATGGGGTAAGTGCGCCTAACATAAATATATCGAAACCTATAAATATTACTCAACTAGTAGTTGGCTGTTTACAAGGCATAGGGGCGAAATAAATTTAGGCGCACTTGCCCCTCATCAGTATTTACTGCTTCCATGATCGTGGATGATTCGGCCATGGAAGTTGTACTTATTACCTCCATGGATTTTTGTCAGTTTCTAGAGGTGTCTCAAATAGCAAGCGAATTAAAAAAAAACACACACAACAATAATGTTTTTGCTGGCCAAGGCCGGCAATGGACAGCCTCGCGTCTTCTTTTTTTGAAAGTAATACGAACATTTCCGAGCATGTTTGAGAAAAAATACATGTTCACGTGGACAGCTGACGTATGACGTTACAACAGCTGGTTGTTTTTTTTTCAAATACTTAGGAAAAAGAAGAAAAAATACGTGTGAGCAATAGCACCTAAACCACGCCTAAACCCACAAATAGAAATAAAAAAGGTACACCTACCTTTCCTTGTTTGTGTTCATGCTAATACGTACCTATACGTAAAGGGAGAAAAAAAACAGTCATTTTCTAAATCATTATTCCCTTTATTAAGCTAAGTTTTCTTAAGGTATTATTATTCCTCTAGTTCATCCCACCATCATACATCTTTGGTAGTAGGTATAGTGGTAAGTATCCCCACCTGTCATTTTCTAAATATTAATTTATTTTCAATTGAAGTACACAGCGGTGACGATTTAAGAAAATAGGTAAACATATTTAGCACAAAATGCAAATTTGGGCAATAAAATGCCCGAAATTCCCAAGCGGACGAAAAAAAAAACCGTTTTTTTTTACACTTTAATATTTACGCGCATATTAAGTGGCGGGCAACGGGTATAACTTATACAGCCGCTTATAGATACGTGTATAAATTGGGTGAAGTTGCGCTCAATTGTAACGAATAACGGTAAGATATAAAGGCTAAACTCAAGATTGCGAAGAGTGTCAATTATATGTATAGATATATAGTGGATAACTACATATAAGTATTTGTTCATTTACCACAGTGCAGTGAACTAATTCTCAGACAGAATACATCTCTCTGAGATTCTGAGCCAGGCCCATAATTAACAAATTGCTTTTTATTCCAAATATTTCAAGATAACCCGCTAATACTGACAGTTTTAACTATCTCAATATGTAAATTTAAATAGTGACATACAATCTACAAAAACACAAAACAAAATTTCATAATGCTTGTTTGGCACATTACAAATCTAAGTGCTTGAAACAAACAATAAATAAATGATATGATATCAGTAATATGTTTTAGTAATTATTTTAACATTTAGAAATGTTACTATCGCAGGCAGACAGATTAGCGGTTGTAAATGCATGCATAATTTGAATTAAATTAGATTCATTAAATGGTATCAGTATCACAATATAATGTACTTAGGTAATATAATTGAGACAAACGCTACTAAAAACACTTAAAAAAGAAACACTGACAATTTATCTAAACTTATTTTTACTACTTAGGTATTTTTATACCTTTGAGCGTAGGATTATCACAACTAGGTACTTATATCCGAACCTTACACGGCGTAACTAAGTATTGTAATTAATATCAATGGCACACAACAATACATCATCTACGTATTACAAAACAATCAAAACGATTTCTCATTGATGCAAGAAACCTAATTCAAGTTTTACACATAATTGATTGGACTTAGGGTAAGTAGGTACAAAGCTTAAATCTTACAATAGACAATATAACCAACTTTTATTGCGTTTTTACTACACAAACTTTTTTGTCTGTGATCTAACCACCTAGACAACATTAAAATTTAATTCGGTTTTTTTGGTACTACCTAAATTAACTTAACAACCGCGTTAATGTCAAACCTTTTTTAATGTCACTTTTCCTCAAAAGATGGCGCTTTGGGATGAATAAGTATTGTTATTTCATTTCCCTTTTCGTCGGGTTTCATTTATAAGTATTATTTATAATATATATCACTATTTTCGTAAACCGCACAACGGTTTTGAATTCTGATCTTATTTAAACCAAAACGTCAAATAATTTTCACAGAGTATCTTTCACATAACGCGTCGCGAGCCGATGCTAGGGATGTCCAAATTCATTTCTATACAGCTTATAGATATCCGGGCAGTATCGTCTAGCCAGTTTAGCGTACGGGGAGTCTTTATGCACTTTGAGGTGGTAGGTAACTTTGTTCCACACGTGGAATATGTAAGCTGTGCCTTGGTCTATCTCGCCTGGTTGAAAGTATACATGCCCTCGCAGCCACTCCACGGGGTAAAAAAACTGCGGGCCGTATACTTCGAATCCTGAAAAAAATAATGGAACAATTAACTTCATAGTCAATAAATTTCGTTTATTCGGGATGTTGAGGTTATCACCGAGCTTGCGATAAACATTTTTAGGTTAGGTGTACGATTGTTAGTTCATAATATCGCAGGTGGAGGAAGGTGAAAAGGTCTGCGTTCTTAATGTATGTACCTGAACGAATTAGTGCTTCAATTACTTTGTGAAATTATTTACGAGGCACACCAATACTCCCAACGCATACTGGTGCTGAGATAGCCATCAAACAAAAACAAGTACTCGAATTAGTCATTCGACTAGTCGTAATTTGTAATTGTGGGCCCTACAGACGACCCTACTGCTACTAGGGCCTGCCGCAGTGGTGTTGGAGTAACTAACAACTGGAACTACTCATTAGTGTGGCTGTATTGAGCGTTGAGTCGTGTTCTCAAGTCCTTTCGTAGTGTTTAAAAATATAGAAAATGTCAGTTTTTGACATTTAACCATAGATTAAAATAAAAGTTATCTTATCATCTCAAACTATAGATAGAAAATAGCGTAAAAAATCGGCCCGACCGCGCTACACATGACCCTGCTTGCAGGGTGAGGAGTGGGGAGATCGAACTTTCTACCTAATCTGTGGCGTCGGGCTCGCAGGGTGAGCAAATAAAAATGTCGGGCCTCGCTAACGACTGAATGGCCAATTAGCGTGCTCGCACGACAAAGCGCCCCCTGGCTCCCGGGGCCCTCTGCCGATTAGACCTCATTTTTGACTTCTGCGCATCGAAGGCTTCCTGTACTTACCGTTGCAAGTAGCAGCGGACATGGCGCGTGGCTCGGCGCCGGCGCAGCGCGCGCGCAGCACCCGAGTCACCACGCCCGGCCCGTTGTTGCCCCACACGTCCCCGCGGAAATTCCTCTGGATATCCCTGGAATTTGACCGTCATTCATTAATTACCTGATGCTTGGGTTTTCGTTAACTCCGCCGGTTTAGCGGCGGTATAGTACGATTGCTGAATACACGCAATTTCCAAGTTGTGTAAACCTGTAACCTGACTTTGGAGTGAATCAACTTTTTCTTCATCTCAATCACCAATAAAAACAGTTTTCCAAATATTCCTTCTATGGCTATGAAGGAATCATGGTTTCAACTTGGCAGAAAATTCATTTTCAATTAAGTAGGTACCTACCTACGCAAATAGACTTGTTTCCCTAGGTAATGTAATATAAAAATCTTATACTTTAAACGCGCTAATCTTGTATATTTCTCTATTTATTTATCTATCCAAGCGATCTCAATAGAAACGGCTCTAACGTTTTAGACGAGTTTGGAATATAGGGGTTTACGGGGGCGACAGATCGATCTAGCAGCCAAGTCCCATATCTGAAATCACTCGGTTTAAGCTATTTTCATTTTCTATTTTCCATCGGTCGCAAAACTCGCCATTCGCATACAATGGTCGGTTGACAACGCGGCGCATCGCGTGCCGGTTCGACCTGAATTGGTGCAACATGAAATGAAAAACTGCCTCTATAATGAAGTACATTACATATGTATTCATTTAGATTTCGGTTAAAAAAATTTAAAAACCGGCCAAGAGCGAAGGGTTCTCTCATCTCCAAAACCATGTGACAGATTTTCTTCGAACCAATTTTCGTTTGAAGTTTTTCTTGAATTCTATTACCTATAGCAGTTCATAGAGCACACCTAACTCCCAAATTTCAAACATACAGTGCCCATGAGTCTCCGAGAAAAATGGCTGTGACATACGGACGGACAGATAGACGGACATGACGATAACGGCTGTTCCGTTTTTTGCCATTTACCTACGGAACCCTAAAAAGTGCCAATTGTTGCTGGAAATTGCACAAAATGCGGCAGCGGGCTTCTGAAACGCTTGTTGTATCATCCTATGACATTTTCCCTTCGGCAACAGAGTGGTGACGGCGCCATACACACTTCTATGGTGGCAGTCGCCACTTTTGCGGCGAGTAGGTATAGTTTCTAATGGTCACCTTTTAAAAGTAGGTCAAAATGGAAGTTATCTATCAAACGTCGTGAACGAACGAATTGTACGATTGACCAGTAATCGCCACGTATGATCGATATTCCGACCATTATTGATAAGTGCCTACCTGGACGAGCTTCTGAATAATAAATGTTACCTACGAGTAATTTAGTAATCTAGGTGACAAATTGAAAATTCGAATCATCACCTTCACTCTATAGGACTACGGCTGTAGCGAGAAGGAGAGGGAATGCGATTTTTAAATTGTCCTGTCCTGAATCGACCGGCAGCGCATTCCCATGGCATAATAATAATATTAATAATTGAAGCTACTATTTAAGTAGGCTTAGGCCTTTAGGCGAAAGAGAACATCGCGAGGAAGACTCCCGAAATCGGCTCGCACTCGCATGTGCCAAGTCAAACGGAACCTAAACTGCACAATAAAAGATTAGGGTGTTCAAAAACGTGCGCGTGTGTGTGTGATTGGCCGTTCCGACTGGTTTTACTACGGAATACACTATCCGTTCCCAGCGGGCGGTGTGAGGCAACCTGATTTGGTGCAGGGAGGTACGTGTGTGGTACGATACGTGGTCGGACTGTGGGTTACGGTATAGCTGCTATAACCGGTAGAGGCAAAGTGTCTTGTACTCTAGGTAGCCTTGGTGTGTATAAGTTGGTCGCAAATGAGTTAATCTAAACTGGGTATAATCAAAGAGTCGTCTGTGTCCCTTTCTGTCTGTCTATCTGTTTGTTAAATCTAATTTCCGGCAGTACCTACTAAACAGTTTGCACGCAGTACCTTAAGGCCGTTCCCTGACCCAGCATCGTCAAATTGCTCATGAGTCATGTAAGATAATACTTTTCTAAGAAATGTTAAAAGTTAAAAACATAAAAAAAACACATGTTATATTTGATTATATCATCTTTACATTGACAGCTTTCGTTACACGTTTCACGAAACTTTGCTCGATACAATTTAATTCCAAAGTAATTTCTAACTCGGACCTTTAATCCAACTTTACTCCAGTTTATTATATCAAACAGTGTAAAACTAAATATAACATAAATATTATTCATACTATATGCATACATTGACAGCTTTATAAATGCCATGTTTTTAGACGGTATTTTTATAGAAATTAAATCGCGTTAAATATGTAGGTACTAACTAAATCGGGCGTTCTCTTTCACTCGATGCACGAGTGACAGTGCCGCCTGAGCTGGGTATAGGAACGGCCTTAAATGTATTTATAGAATGCCTATCACTCGGAGCTCAAAGCTTCCGGTTGACTAAGTTGGATGTTGGGAAAAAAGTCATCGTTGTTAAATGCACTCGTATTTGTGCCTCGAGTTTAAGAGGTAGGTATGGAGGTATCTAATTTAAAACATCCCAGAATCACAAACTCACTAGCAAACTTAGATACATTGCTCAAACATATACAGAATTTAGAATGATGTATATAGAATTTGACTATCTTTTTGCATTTACGAGAGCAATATACATAATATGGCGTATTTTTAGAAATGTCTATAAAGCTGTAATGGCTAAGCAATATAGCGAGCGATGTACATAAGTATGTTAGTTCATCTATCTTCTCTACTTAATATATCAAACAAGAAACTGATTATTCGATCAACGCACAGCCAAAACGGCTGGCCTTAAAAACATGAAACTTAGCAGAAAGGCAACTCTTATGACGTAAGTGAGCCCTAAGAAAGTATTTTTAGAAATTCCATCCCTAAGAGGGTAAAAAATGTGGTTGCAAGTTTGTATGAGATTCGGCGCGGGCGAAGTCGTGGACAAGAACCTAGCCGTTTTATTATTTCCCTCACAATGTTATCTGCACTGTGTACACTATACTTGTGTACCAGATTAGACGCATATTTAGATTAGAGGTTCCTTGGAAACCTAGAATTTTGGAGTTTAAACGAGGCAGCTGCAAGAAAATTCCTTCGCCTGAAATTCCTGAAAATTCAATGTAAAATTGCAATGAGTGCAAGGGGCAGCTGAAAAGGTCGAGCTATAACCCGTAACTTCCTCCGAAAACCCCCTTTATACCAAATTTCGTCCAAATTGTTAGAACCGTTTCTGAAATCGCTTGTATAATAAATAAATAAATATAGAAAGAAACATACAAGATTCAAGGAAACTATTGATTATTGTATGGTTGCAATAATATTTGTTAGGTATATTAGGTGTGTTGTATGAATTCATAGATGAAAAAATATGCAGGATATTGACTCTGTTTTTTTTAATAATAAATTACCTAATAACCTGTTTCAATGGTCTCAGAAAACGAATAACATACGTGAAGTCGGTGTCTAGCCTATCGAAACATACGCAAGCCAACATAACTAAGCTACTGGGGCTATATTCGAACTCTTAAATAGGGATCTCCCTGTTCCCTAAAGGATCGCTCACGCGTCAAGTTGAAATTTAAATCTAGCCGCTTAAAGTTCACGCGACGCGTGAGCGATCCTACTTTAAGGCTTCGAATATAGCCCCCATACACGTTATATATAGCGAGTCCGACTGGCTCTTCACCGGTTTTCATTTTACCTACTTGTCCTTCCCTTAAAATGCTACAACTATTCTTTTTTTTTTCATTTATCCCAGAGGGGAAAGGCAAAGGCCGTAGCCATATGCAGTCATCGTCATATTTGGGAATGTTCTGATCAGTATTCGATAAGGCCGGAGCCACTTCGTTGGTAGATTTTTGTCATGTCCATGTTGTTCAGGCTGAAGCATACAACTATTCAGTCAATACGTCACCCAACTATCCACTTGCAGTTTTATTTATACATTGAACTTATAATTATAACTCAGGTGTGCTGCAATTCAAGTTTTTAAATAATCAACGCAAGTAAAGACGACATGCGCACAGGGCGGACACGGCCTATAAAAGCACAATTTCGAACATAATTCGAATGAAGTGTCAATGTTTGCGTGCGAGGACGTCTGAACACTTGTAAATGTGTGTGTACCAGTACGCGGGCCAATGATTCACTCTCCATCTCCGGATGAAACAAATGACGGTAGGGGCGAGTTGGACGCGAGTTGCGCGCCGGCTAGATTCAGGCGGGTGATTATGTATGTAGAAGTATTAAATATTCTGTGACATGGGTTAATCCATCAGGCTCACTTGAATCAACGGATTACTGTCTAACAATACAACGTTAGGTATTCCACGCTATCACAGAATTAATAACTCTAGTCAGTATGAGTTGGAGTCTGGGTGAGTTCCCTTGCGTTAAAATTTATTTAATTTTCAGCAAGTTAGGTAAACAATGGGAGATGATTGGATACGTATATGATATTTACCAGAATACCCGTTTATAGTTTTATACCTACTCTAAGGCGATATAGGCGATATCTCAATTGGGATATAATTTTTAAAACGTTATTTTTGTGAATAATTGTTTTAGAAATAAGTAATTCGATTCTCTAAGAGCTTTCCGGATTGAGATGCGGGCATTGCCTTATGAGGGCAGTACTTCATCAAGTGGTTATCATAATTGTAACAGGTGGGTAGTAAGTAGTAGGTAGGTACAGTCGCCATCAGATATATATATAGTATAGCGGTCAAGGTGGTCATAAATATGCACTGTAAACATGCATGCATTCTAGGGATCGTCCTAATGCAACGCGGCTACGCGATCATCGCAAGTTCGCGCGAATCAAACGTATTGAATTCTAGGTTAGAAAGGTGTCAAAATTGACATTCGGGTAATAGCCACCACGCGATGGTCGCGTCGCTTACTCGCGCGATAATCGCATAGTCGCGTTGTATTAGGACGACCCCTAAGGCCTAAAAACAAGATCGAGATTGAATGTTTACACATCTTGTTCGCTCCCATATATAAGCGTGACTATACGAGTCTCACCTGATAGCAGCCTCCGCGACGCTCCGGCCGACGTCGTCCCGCGAGAAGGCGAGCGCTCCCGCCGCCACCGCCCCCTCCCCCTCCCGGGCCGCCCAGTTCTTCACCAGAGAGTCCAGCCGTCTCACCACCACCACGTCCAAATCCAAGTATATCCCCCCGAACTTGTACAGCGTCAGGTACCGGAGCACGTCCGAGGTGTGAGAGATCCTCCACCGCGTCCTATTCAACGCACCACCTGACACCATACTCTCCAAAGGCGTACCCTTAGCGTATTTCTCTATACGCACCCTCGAGAATCTCACGTTGGTGTGATTCCGCAGAGCGAGCAGGCTGCCTGTGTGCAAAGAGCTCTGTGTCACCGGAGCGGCGAAGAGCACGTTGATCTGCCATTCCGGATGCGCTCTTGCGGCGGATTCCACGGCACAAGCCTGCCTAGGATCCAAACCGCCTCTGCAGGACGTTTCCACGAAGAATATTGAGCGAGACGGCGGTTGGAAGGCTTCATCGGCGCGCGGCAATGCGTCCTCTCGCTCCGAGTAGTGACATGATATGTTTTCCAACGGCCCCCAGTGGATGAAGTACAGATCCGGTGACCAGTCGGTTTGTAGAACCGACACCCCGCAGAGCACCGCTAAGGCGATGCAGCCGATTGCCCTCCGACGCCGTAATTTCATAAGTTTGTAAAACATCGCTAGCTAATTTAAAATCTATCTAAGTGTTTGGCCTTGAACTTGCATGTCCGATGCCTTGGCTCCTGAGCATACCGAGAGTTTCTCAGTCCTTTGGCACAGTTTGACTGCCTTGCTGTAGACTCCTGCGTGTGTCTGTCGGTTCGTCAGTCATGACTAGGGCAAGTGAGCGGGGTTATCTGTCGAGTCCATTGTTTTGGAGACGGCTGCGAGCGCGTGCGGTGTAGAGGGCTGCGCAATGTTGACTGCCTGTGATACAATTTTATTGCCCGCGGGTACAAAGTAGAAGCGTTGAGTAGGCTGTCTCGAGAGTCTCAAGAGACTCAAGAGCAAAACTATGATATTTGGACAGTTTCTTTTAAGAATGACATTTTTAAAACCGAACGACACCTACCCTTCAAATATAATATCTCATAATGACATGTATTTGTCATTGTCAAGTCAATGTTGTTTTTGTGCGTAAATCGTTCTTCGGGAAGCCATAGTGTCATCGTACATCCCTATTTTTGGCCAGGAGACTGCCCACGTCCATTTTTAGGGTTCCGAAGTCCACAAGGAACCCTTATAGTTTCGCCATGTCCGTCCGTCCGTCCGTCCGTCCGTCCGTCCGTCCGTCTGTCCGCACTATTGCTCGGAGATGCTTAGGTCTAGAGAGCTGTAATTTGGCATGAATATGCATATTAGTTACGCTGACAAAGTGGTACAATAAAATTTTGAAATATATTTTTTTATAGGGTACCTCCCCTACTCATAAAGTGGGGATGTAATTTTTTTTTCTTGCGTACCCCATGGTGCGGCATATCGTTAAATAGGTCTTAAAAAAATATTGTGGGTTTGTTAAAACCATTTTTTGATTAAGTGATGCGTTTGTGAAATATTAAGCTTTAAAGTGCTATTTTTTGTTAGGGTCACGTGTCCCCCCCCCCCTGCCAGCTAAATGGTGGTATTTGGATGGCTGAAAAAAATCACGGTAGTGGCATATATAACGTAGTTGAAAGGAAAACTATCAGAGCTAAGTAGGCTGTACAAACTTACGAGTAGTAGTCGACCAACTTATAATGATGATTTTTCTCGAGCGGCAGGGGCGTCGGGCGGGCACGTCATACCAAAGGCTAGCTAGATGCTAATAAGTCTTAGAAAGGTACTGTGGGCATCCTCAACTTCGGAACCCTATAATTTGCGCGTGGCCCGACACGCACTTGGCCGGTTTTTGTTTCCAAACACCGGATACGAGTAGGTACCTAATCGCAGACCAGTGAACAAGCTCACTGAGGATCCTAATATTAAGTGCTTCTTACATTAAAATGTTAATCAGTCTTCAGTTACTCAAATCTAACGACTAAATAATCGTGTAACTATGCCCTTGTTTTTATCTCCCCGCGTTCTGCTCTTGCCTTGCCCCAGCACTTAAAGTGGGGTTGCACCGCGCATGCGTCGTCACAATACGCGAGACGCTGCATTTTCTCCCGACCCCTCATCCTGCCCGAATGACGGGTTCAGAACGAGTAAGGGTGCAAATGCTTGCTTGTAAGGGCTTTTGTTTGGCAAACAACAAATGCTGAATGATATGCGTACTGGGTCCTGTTTAAAATTACATATTTGTAAATATGATCGAAAAGTGCTGTCCAAAGAACATGACAAATATGTAAGGAATTTACAAGTGAAACCTTACAATTTTTCAATGGTAAACGCTGTTTCATAACATAAACGCTTGTAGATTACATTGTATTCACAAGTGTGTAGGTAAATTTTCAATTTTGCTTTAAAATTTGTTTACCAGAGAAGAATTTGAATTACGGGGGTAAATTTGAAATCCGTGGCATTAAAAAGTACCCACACCTTAATAACAAAGTATACAAAACAAAAGGACATAAAATTTTGTAATTCGCGTACCTACATATGTTTATTGTATTTAACGTGTCGTAAAAAGACCTCCATAACATATTTTAACGCGTTTTATTCTACTACCAGGCACTTTCCCGCCGTGCCGTGGCTGGTGGCCTAGTGGTTCGACCTACCGCCTCTCATGCAGAGGGTCGAGGGTTCGATTCCAGCTCGCACCTCTAAGTTTACTTATGTGCGAAATTCAATTTGAATTAACCACTGTGCTTTTCGGTGAAGGAAAACATCGTGAGGAAACCTGCACGCATCTGCGAATTAATTCAAAGATGTGTGTGAAGTCCCCAATCCGCACTGAGCCCGCGTGGGGACTATAGCCCAAACCCTCTCGTGATGAGAGGAGGCCTGTGCCCAGCAGTGGGACGCAAATAGGCTGTAGTAGTAGTAGTAGGTACTTTCGGAAGACGATGCCTGTGGTATCTTGGAGTGGAGAAAAATATTTCATTTTGCCTTCCTTGTATATAAATACTAGCATCTGTTCACGATTTCGCCCGCGTGGAATGGGGACTATCGTTTCTTTGCTCACCAGCTGTCAAAGGCGACTTTATAAGATCGGCGCCGAAACAAAGTTTTAAATCTTGAATCTCATTAAATTTATAAATTATAAATTTATTATTCAGAAATTAATTTATGTTTTTACTATCTTGTTATTTATAAATAAATAAACACATAAGTCCTTTTCTAAGTACCTAAAGTGAACACTACATTCCTTACTCAGTTTTGAAATTTAATAGAAACAAATACATAGAAATATATAGAGATATAAATAAGTCCCGCTAACTCAATTAACTCAACTATTTTTTGCTGAAATATTATGCTCATTTTAAGCACTGTCTCCCAAGATACAGGTTTAATCCTAGTTTGGGAGCCAGGGTCAATCAGGTTCATTATGTGAGTTACTTATTAAATACCTATTTATTTACTAAGAAATTACATATAGCTATTTACTAAGAAGTACTTTAGTTAGTAAGAATGTAATTATTACTTTTGAATGAATACATTATTATTATTATTATTTGTTGGTACATTTTCATGTCACGGGCCCATGGGGACCCGGTCATTCGCATTCATGGGGCCGAAGCCAACATGAAGAGGCTTTTAGTACCTTTTACTATAAATGTGAGATGTCCGTAACTGTGGAGATCTGTCCTCCCAATACAACATGAGGCTGTACTGGCGGACAGCCCTCCCCAGTTGCCAAACTATTGCCGAGGAAGGAAGAGACTTGGAGTGGGCTATGTGGATGGGAGGTGTGGACTGGAAAATCGGACTATGGAGTGAGATAACGGACATCTGTCTGATTTATTATTATTATTATAAATAACTATCATCATATCGAGTAGCTATGCCGCAATGTTGTGCAGTTCTGTTATGTACGGAAAAAAATCGTTTTTCAAAGCCATCACATTTATCGCCAAATATCCCGATTTGTGATAATAACACGAAGGAGATCACTTTTCAACAGGTAAATTAAAGAAATTATAATTTATATCAGGAAGCCCGCCAAAACCAGTGATTATTAGACCTCACGCGACACTAGCGCCTCTAGTGGCAAATTCACACGCGATAGCCCCCATTCGGTTATCGCGTTCCCACGGGACGTTTTCCGGGATAAAAAGTAGCCTATGTCCTTTCTCGGGACCCCAAGTATCTCCATGCCAAATTTCATACAAATCCAGAACGATACAGCGGTTTAAGCTTGAAGAGGTAACAGACAGACAGACAGACAGAGTTACTTTCGCATTTATAATATTAATTACAGGATTATATAGTATAATATGGGTGAGTCCGTTATTGTTGCTCATTAAAAACCTTTCTTCACAATCGTATATTTCAATAGCTTTTCCCCGCAACTTCGTATGCGCAGAAATATTAAAGTGAAAAATCCCGTTTTTTCCCGTTCCCGTGGGAATTTCGGGAAATCCTTTCTTAGCGGATGCCTACGTCAAAACATCTACCTGCATGCCAAATTTCAGCCCGATCCGTCCAGTGGTTTGGGCTGTGCGTTGATAGATCACTATGTCAGTCACCTTCGAGTTTTATATATTTAGATATTAGATTAGATACATTACATATTGAAACGGTGTTCCTACATACCCTTAAGTCGACTTTCGTTTTAAGTTTTGTCTATTTATATATATTTTTTTATTTGATGTAATTAGGTAGATTTTTAAAGGACTCTGCCGAGTGCCTCGCTTATCCGATGTTGTTTATTATTTAAATTCAAACATAGGGCGATGGTAAAGGTGAAATAAAACGTAAGTTAGGTAATAGCACGAATGTATTATTCAATAATGAATGAAATAATAGTTTTTCTTGCAAATCATTTGCAATAATTACAAACCGTTAACATGGTTAAAAGCACACATATGGCTATTAATTAAAGTTACTAAAAAAACCGTCACATAATAAAAATATTAATTTATATAATCATTTCCTTTTAAAATGGCAAACTGGCATACGGCCCACCTGAATCTAAGCGGTCATTGCGGCCCATGGACACCAAAATCTCAAGATTTCCCACTAAGAAACCATAAAGGTCTCGAATCCATTGCCTACCCTGAGGCCTAAGATGGAGTGCCTCTGTGCCAGTAATTTCACCGGCTGCCTTAACCCTTACCGGTTACCGGAACACAACTTGTGAGCACTGCTATTGGCGGCAGGATAGCGGTTAAGACGGTGGTACCAACCCGGACTGACCTAGCACCAGGTCCAACCACATCACATGAACGTAATGAGAAAAGAACAGCTTTGTGAACTTTATACCTACATTGGATTCCAGACATTTTTTTCGGATTCCAATACACTGCGGACATAAGTTTACGTGTTTCTCCAAAACTATTGACCTACTTATACAAATTCTATCAAAATCGGATCAGTACTTTTCAAAATATTGACAAATAAGTGTGAGTGACGGCTTGAGATTTTCATTCAAGTAGTGGATGTTGTCAAAGGGAAAACAGTTAAACGTTGAATTTTATTGGTTTATGACAATCTAACCTAAGAGTTTTGAAAGTTAAATGACATAAAAAATATATATAATTATGGGTGCTAAATTGGCAACACTGTACCTCATAGGACTCAAGCGCCTCTGGCGGCGAATTCACTCGTTCATCTTCATTACAACAAACATTAATTATTTAAAGATCATAAGCGGCGTTTATCACTTTCAATCAGGCCCGTATGTCTGTTTATCGGTTTTTGCATTAAAAAATGTTATCAGCTCTAATCTCTATTGGTAGAAACCTTTTTCAATTAAGCATAATACCCATATATGTGTGCTTAAAATCATACAAACCTCGATTTATTTTCACATTCGTTTTCTCCTAATTTTAATAATACATTATATAATAATAAACAAAATTTCGTGCAAAACAGCCTGGGCTAATACGTTCCTAAATTATTTTTTTACATGTATTGTTTACTTTAAGTAATAGAAAAGCTAAATATGAACAGCATATTTTACATTAACACACTATAATTTCACACTGGGATGTCCCAATTAAATACTTATTATTTAATAATTGCAGTTCAATTTATATTTTATTTTCTAATTTAACAGCCATCGATTTTTTCGATACTAAATCGTATATTATACTTTTTATACTTGGCCGAATATCTTACATATTTCACACATTTGTCAGTTTAATTAAAATGAAATTGTAATGATTCCTATTTTAAATACACATACTTATTTTCTAATAATAAATAAAAATGTTTTTTAATTTAAAAATACGAACTGAACAGTGTCTCACACAGTTAAGAATTATTTAATAAATTTCATTCAAATTTTCATACATAATATAATAATAGTTTAATTGAATATTCTTATGTTAAAATTATTTTAAAATGATACTGGACCGTTGTAACATTTATTTCAAGCCATAACATTGCTTAGCTGTCATACTATATTAATAATATTGACTATTTTTTTTTTACGTTTGCACTACAGATTGCAACTCTATGGCATTTGCACTCTAGCAAAATGGATACTTTTTACTTCAATCAAAGTAGCCATTTGACATGTTTTCACTAGTTAAAGAGACACCTGTTTTTTACAGTAGACTTTTTTTATATCAATGGTATTGGTAAACGAGCGCACAGCTCACCTGATGGTAAGTGGTTACCACGGCTCATGGACACCGAAATCCTATGATCCCCCATTAAGAAACCATAAGATCTCGAATGCGTTGCCTACTCTGAGGCCTAAGATGGAATGCCTCTGTGCTAGAAATTTTCGTAGAAGTATATGTTGAATTAACATAAAAAAACGTTTAAATGAAATAAAAACAAACATTTAGTTTATTGTTCCATGTTAAATTGTGTTTAATTGATTGAAATTATTATTTTACCACGCTTTTATTAGGTCGACCTGTATGTAACTATGTAATGGAATCTTGCAAGGTAAATTTGACCCACTTTCCGATTGAGCTGAAATTTTGCACGATTATGTAATTCGCGTGACAATGCAATATTATGATGACGTGGAGCTGATCTGATGATGGAGCTGGAAGGTGGCCATAGGAACTCCGTAATAAAACTACATAAACCCGTCGAATTTGGGCTCGTTTGATTCGTCTTGAAGGGTAGATGAAGGATTTACAAAGAAAAGTACAGTCAGCAATAAAAGCGTGTCTCAAAAATTAATTTTTTGAAAAAACTTATTCATTCGTAGATGTGTTCCCTAACAACGGAATGAGCTACTAAGAAAAACAACAAACATTCATTTGAAACCAATTTAAGTCTCGACAAATATTCTCGCAAAAAGATTTTATCAGGATTATTACTTTCATCATACCTACAATACGCTTACAGTATTTGGCATACTTTTGAACCAAGATTATACTCGTACTTAATACTCGAAACTCTATTTAGAAGCGTGTCAATTTACGCTTTCTCGAATATAGTTTTTGGCAACCTGAAGGTCGGTTGTCAATGTCTCAAATCGATCGCTGCGGCTTGCGGCCGACATGAAAATTATGGAGGGTTGAAGTAAAGGAGCGCAATCTTTATAGTTCCACAACTGGACACCAAATCGGGTAGGATGGGGGCGCTGCGGTCGCCACAAGTGTCAAGCCACCTAGGCGGATAGTCTGCAGTAGCGCCTTCAGATGGCGCTGCTGAGCGGAGCGAAAACGGTTGTGAGGAGAGTGTGTTTTGTTTTGTTGCTTATCAAATCCGCTGAACACGTTTTCAACTATTTCGCCATATAAGATTGCGCTCCTTACCAAGACACATTCCACACTCCATAATGAAATTTATCAGTCAATTTTAAAGTCCCCAATCCGCAATGGGCCCGCGTGGGGACTATAGCCCAACCCTCTCGTGATGAAAGGAGGCCTGTGCCCAGCATTGGGCCGCAAATAGGCTGTAGTAGTTTTTTTGCCTTTACTTGCTATTTATATTTACCAAAATGATCATTTGAGCCCACGTAATGGAAATGATTTTTTAGTAAATATACACTGAACAGCAATGAAAACGGGTCAGTTTTGTATGGAAAACCCTATACAAAGTGATCCGTTTTCATTGCTGTTGAGTGTAAATAGCAAGTAAAAGTAAAAAATATCGACAAAACTCATGTCGGCCGCAAGCCATCGATCGGAGACATTGACAACGGACCTTAAGCATATAAAATTCAACTATTTTCTGTTATTCACATTTAACCCAGTATGGTTTACGGTTCATATTAGTTTATTTATAATATTCTTAGGTCTGGAATACGCTGGCAAACCATTTCACAATTTTTAACTTAATAATAGAAATAATGCCGTAATCATCACATTCATCTAGCGCAATCAAAACGGCTGGTGTGAAATTATATTATTTTAAATATCTCATACAATTTGACAGTTTAATTTTCCGCTATGGTTATTTCGTATCCTCTTGTAAGCCTCCCGTTCGCGATCTAAGGATAAAATTCATCCGTTTAACCGTTATTTAAATATTTATCTACACTCATATCATAAACCCTCTATGATGCGTTCAAAAACCGCAAATTATGACCGGCATTAAGATAAACTGCTTAGTTAGAACAGATTTATTATCTGTGTATCATGTTCTAATAGCTGTATTAGACCATCGAATTCGATTGTCTAATATGTGAGACACTGACGTATTCGAATTGCCGCCATTTTAGACAGATTTTGAAGCATCTTAGAGGATTTATAAAATGAGTGTAGATAAAGTAGTGTATAATTAGGCCTTAAAACACTCGTGCGATATTATTATGAAACTCGCCTGGCGGCTCGCTTCATAAAACCCCACTCTTGTTTTAAGGACATTTCTCATGTAGCAGTTACATAAACTACTATAAAGATCTATCATCTTACATAAGAAATTGTAATGGTAGAAAATCGATTGGAACAATGACCGCCTCTCATGGGTAGGGTAGGATACTCTAAGGCCGGCCACATACAGTCGAAATTGCGATTCGAATTTCCGAACGCATTACGTCCATAATACAAATCCTGCCTAGGTCAGTCCGGGGAGGTACTACCGTCTTTCCCCGCTAACCTGCCGCCAAATAGGAGTGCTTGGACTGTTGTGTTCCGGTAGGGGGTTAAGGCAGCCGGTGTAATTTCTGGCACCATCTTGGGCTTCAGGGTAGGCAACGCATTCGAGATCCTATGGTTTCCTAATGGGGGATCATAGGATTTCGGTGTCCATGGGCCGCAGTGACCACTTACCATGAGGTGGGCTGTGCGCTCGTTTAACCAGGAACACAACAGTACAAGCACTGCTATTTGGCGGCAGGTTAGCGGGGAAAGACGGTGGTACCACCCCGGACGGATCTAGCACCAGGCCCTACCACTAGTAAAATCTGTGAAGTATTTCAATGTGTGTGTGAAGTCCCCAGTGCGCGCACATGGGTATGGGATATCCTCCCCTCTCACTCTTAGATCTTCTTTGTATTTCTAGGCCAGTGCCGCGTTGTGATAGAAATGTGAACACATTTTGATTAGATTTTGAATGTCTATGGCGTGTCTAAGTCTATCCTCAGATAATTGGCGTGTTGTCCAAACGTTGGACCCAACGTGTCAAGTACTTACAATGGCAGATGTGTGTGTTTGTTTACTGCTCCGTCGCTTGCGGTTGTCTCGCGGGAGAATGCGCGGCGGCCGGCTCGGAGTCGCTCTTCTTTTGGACCGATCTGCAAATAAAAAGATAACATTAGGGTGTTTTGAAAAGAGGATTTTTCTCTCAATTTGAAACAATCGAACGACTCTTTCAAGATTATGTGGTGTGAGTAAAGTAAGCATTGCCTTTAAAGATGGAGCGACTTATTTACGTCGGTGGAGAGTTGCAGTTACATTACAGCCTACGAGCATTTTTAACCAACTATCTTCATACCAAATTTCATCCAAATCGGTCCAGCGGTTGAAGCGTGAAGAGGTAGACAGACAGAAAGACAGACAGAGTTACTTTCACATTTATAATATTAACATGGATGTAGTAAACTATTACTTAATCTGTGGCTATGTGCGCTTCTGATGCGCAGAAGTCGAAAATAAGGTCTCATCGGCAGAGGGCCGCGGGACGAGGTACCTACAATGGCTCATCGGTCGTAAACATGCGCAGAAAGCCCCTCTACTTTCGCTCACCGCCACAGAATATTTAATAGTACTACATACAGAATGGCCACGGAATCACCCGCCTGAATCTAGCCGGCGCGCAACTCGCGCCCGACATTTGTTTCATCCGGAGATGGAGAGTGGATCGTAGACCCGCGTACTGGCACACACACAGTTACAAGTGTACAGACGTCCTCGCACGCAAACATTGACACTTCATTCGAATTGTGTTCGAAATCTTGCTTTTATAGGCCGTGTCCGTGACCGCTCAAGATCTGTAGCAACGGCGACCACCAGTAGAGCCGTCACCTGTACACGTCGGTGGTGGGCTGCAGCGTGCCGTGCGCCAGGTGCAGCCGGCGGCCGGGCGGCGGCGGCACCATGAGCGGCGACCACCAGTAGTGCCGTCACCTGTACACGTCGGTGGTGGGCTGCAGCGTGCCGTGCGCCAGGTGCAGCCGGCGGCCGGGCGGCGGCGGCACCATGAGCGGCGACCACCAGTAGAGCCGTCACCTGTACACGTCGGTGGTGGGCTGCAGCGTGCCGTGCGCCAGGTGCAGCCGGCGGCCGGGCGGCGGCGGCACCATGAGCGGCGACCACCAGTAGAGCCGTCACCTGTACACGTCGGTGGTGGGCTGCAGCGTGCCGTGCGCCAGGTGCAGCCGGCGGCCGGGCGGCGGCGGCACCATGAGCGGCGACCACCAGTAGAGCCGTCACCTGTACACGTCGGTGGTGGGCTGCAGCGTGCCGTGCGCCAGGTGCAGCCGGCGGCCGGGCGGCGGCGGCACCATGAGCGGCGACCACCAGTAGAGCCGTCACCTGTACACGTCGGTGGTGGGCTGCAGCGTGCCGTGCGCCAGGTGCAGCCGGCGGCCGGGCGGCGGCGGCACCATGAGCGGCGACCACCAGTAGAGCCGTCACCTGTACACGTCGGTGGTGGGCTGCAGCGTGCCGTGCGCCAGGTGCAGCCGGCGGCCGGGCGGCGGCGGCACCATGAGCGGCGACCACCAGTAGAGCCGTCACCTGTACACGTCGGTGGTGGGCTGCAGCGTGCCGTGCGCCAGGTGCAGCCGGCGGCCGGGCGGCGGCGGCACCATGAGCGGCGACCACCAGTAGTGCCGTCACCTGTACACGTCGGTGGTGGGCTGCAGCGTGCCGTGCGCCAGGTGCAGCCGGCGGCCGGGCGGCGGCGGCACCATGAGCGGCGACCACCAGTAGTGCCGTCACCTGTACACGTCGGTGGTGGGCTGCAGCGTGCCGTGCGCCAGGTGCAGCCGGCGGCCGGGCGGCGGCGGCACCATGAGCGGCGACCACCAGTCCACCACGCGCCCCACCACCGGCACCTTCCTCAACAACCCCTCCTGCCAGAGTCTGTGCGCGTTCTCGCGCTCCAAGTCCGCCTGGGCCGCTTCGATACCTGATGACAATACGGTATTACACCATTTTATGAAATGTGGTTTAAAAATGATCTTTATGTCGGATTGAATCACAAGATTTTTATTTCGATTTTGAATAGAAATCATTATTACATAAAGTGTAAATCGCAGTAAATAAAACACTCACCTTTCTTCAATACTTCAGTCATATTCGTGAGTGCCCTTGAGCTCTCCTCGACTTCTTTGCCAGCCGTTACTACTAGTTCTAGCAATTCTTCGATATCCGTGTCAGCTGTTACCATTCCGAACCTGAAATAGAATGTTTTAACCGGAACGGTACATAAACACTGGTATTTTAAATTTGTAATAGTCCCGAATGCAAAAAGCATTTGGCCAGCAAAAAGTTTGGCAGACTTATTAATTATAACATCACTTTGAAGCCTTTGAAAGTTCTAAAGGATCTTTAATGACCTTAAAGATTCTTATTAAGTTTAAACAACTTCCTAAATACCTTCATTTCGTGGAGCATATGCAGGTGACTAACTAGCATATGCTCCACGATTGCCCCACTAGTGCCTTTCTTTTTTTGACAAATGCTCCCGTAATACGTAATGAACTTAGCTCTCCAGAACTCTTTCTCTATTCAGTGTTCAGGTCTACCGACCGACACCTGTAACCTGGCTCGTAGGACTTCTTAAAGGTATGTTTCCTCACCGAACACACGCCTGGTTGTCGGTGCCCTCTCCACACGAGAAGGCTCCGTCGGTAGCGCGCAGGGTCTCTACTAACTGTCGGTTCAGAGCGTTCAGGTCTTCTACCGACGCATCCTCCCAACCCGGTGGTACGTAGCGAACCCCTCCTAGCCCTGAGGAATGCAAAGAC